>OMNN01000535.1:0-17052 GCA_900302755.1 Chromis chromis | reverse complement strand
AAAATGAAACATAAGAGGAATAGAAATACGGTTGTCATGTATGTTAAGTACAAAGCTGGAACCAAACGGTGATGAGCCCAACTTAGTATAAATAGCAGAAGCAGGGGAAAACACCTAATTTAGCTTTTTTCAAAAATGCAGTTATAACCACTGAGGGCTTTACGCATTCTGTCTTGTTTGTTTCATATGTGTATTAACAGAAACTTAAAGGAAACAACACAGTACGGAATTTTTGGGCGAACAGATAAACTTTTCACCAAAGAACATTTTTTACATCTTTATGGTTGTATTTCTGTTTATGGAATAAACAAACATGATATAACATGAACTTTGGTGATAGCTGCCTTGACTGTGTCCAGCAGCTTCTACTCTTTATGCTAAGATAAGCTAACTGTCTGTTGGCTCTAGCTTCATATCTAGTTGTATGGGTGGAATTGATCTCCTTATCTAGTTCTTGGCAACAAAGTGAATGAGCTTACTGCTGGTGACAGTTGTGGTTGGAGAATTGTTTTCTAATTATCCGTCTGTCTGTATGCTCCATTCATGTGAATGCAACAACTTTTAAATGCCTGGAGTAATTTCTTCAAATCTGGCACAAATGTTCACTTTGAGTCAAGAATGGACTGATTAGATTCTGGTGGTTAAAGGTCACTGTAAACCTCAGAAAACACATTTTTTGCCATAATTCAAAAATCATAAGGTTTTTCTTTTTTTTCCACAAATGTCTAATAGGATAAAATGGTGAACTGATGATGTTTCATATCCAAGAGGTCAAAGATCAACTTCACTGTGCCATCATAAGGCGGCCCAATAGCTATCAACTGCAACTTGACAGACGTGCAAATGGCAGTAATTGTAGTTTTGTCTGTTTTTGCTTCTCATCAACAATCATTAATATTAAAAAAAAAAAAATCCTACCTGGTACCGACACTAATTTGTGCAGCTCCTTCTTCAGGCGAGTGATCTCTTTGCACAGCTGAATGTCATCCATCCTGCTTGGACACAATGGCAAAAACATTAAAAAACTCAAACAAACTCACTTTACTGTACATGATGTACATCAGATCCAGTTCTACTTTTCACTGCTTTCCAAGTCTTTATGCAGATGACTAATTTCATTATAATGAACATTTTGTTTTTAGTTTTTTGACAGTATACGTTTTTGCTTGTTATATTTCTGGTATTAATCTCAGACAGTTAATTCATTTGCCAGGTGAGTTTTTTTTTAAGGGAAACCTAATTAAGGAGGTGGTTCCACATAATTAAACAAATCAAAGTTCCCATACACAACGGGAAGATGAGTGATTCACAGCAGAGATGAATTCAGTCCAAGAAAGGCTTGCTACGCAAAGTTTCTTTCAGACAAATTACCAGTATTAAAACTTTTGAGCAGTAAACAGGTATTGCTGGTGTCTATGGAGCTCCAAGAAACAATCGAAGCAGGATAATACAGTGTTTTTGCATAAAGCTGCCTTTAAGCTGACTCTAACCAAAGTCCACAAGGAGAAAGTGGGCTTATAAATACATGAAAACAAATTTTCAAACATAGGACACTGTGCTACACTAAATGGTCCAAACAGATGGAGTTCTGGATGACTGGAAGGCAATGAGGCTGCAAAGTCAGCAAGGAGGTGTCAGAATCAGGGCTGTAATACTGAGAAGTGAGAAATAGTGAGAAGTGGAGTTCCTAACTGACCATTTCCTACCATGATATAAAAAAAATTGTGCCCTCCTAAATAAAATTATTTTCAGGCAGCACAAAGCACCATCTCATGTGGCACAAAACAACATTGACTAGTAGGTTGCTATGGGAAAAAGATCATGATGTTGCTACCATCATCCTAATCACCTGACCTCAGCTCTATTGAAAACCCGAGATTAATCCTAAAAAAGATCTATGAGAGTTGGTGACAGTATACCTGGAAACAGGAGTGAAATCTTGATTCATCTCTGAATGGAAAAAAATGAATCAGAGAAAGCTTGATATTGATTTTATATTTCACACAGGAGATGGCACAATCTTTTCTTAACAGAAGTCCCTGAGGCATGTCTGAGCCAGATAGCTTTCACTCTGCTTCTGTCTGCATTATGCTCTTTCAGTGGTCCTTCAAGGAATCAGGGTCAGTGTATCATTACTGACAGTGAGGTGGGGTGGAAGACCTTCTGTGCTTTCCTCACCAGGGTTAAAGATGATAATGTGAACCCTATATCCCAGCAACTGAGCCTTATTAAGAAACACACCTATTGGCAGGCACGGGGCCAGATGCACAGTACCTATAAAAAGTATTCACCCCCCTAAGAAGTTTTCTCCTTTATTTGCTTTTTCAACATTGAATCACAGTCAATTTAATTAGGCTTTTTTGACAAGAATGTCCAGTCACAAATTCTCAGCTGGATTGAGGTCTGGACTCTGACTTAGCCAATTCAGGACATTCACATTGTTGTCTTTAAACCATCTCTGTGTAGCTTTGGCTGTGTGTTTTAGGTCATTGTCTTGCTGGAAAAGAATTTTCCCCCCAAATCGCATTTCTCTTGCAGACTTCAGCAGTTTGTTCTCCAGGAGTTCCCCATACTTTGCTGCATTCATCTTACCTATATCTTTACAAGCCTTTCAGAACCTGCTGCTAAGAAGCATTCCCACATTATGATGCTGCCACCACCATGCTTCATGTTGGGATGGTGTGTTTGTGTTGATGTACAGTGTTTGGTCTCTGCCAAACATAGCATCTTGTCTGATGTCCATGAAGATCAATTTTGGTCTCATTAGACCAAAGAACCTTCTTCCAGTTGTCTTCAGTCTCCCATGTGCCTTCTGGTAAACTCTAGTCAAGATTTACTATGAGCTTTTTTCAATAGTGTTCTTGTCTTTTAATGTTAAGGAACAGGCAATAATTCTTGTTTTAACCCCTCTCAGCTGCTGAGGCTTGTAAGTCCCCGAGAGAAGTCATAGGTGTCTTGGTGGCCTTCCTAAATTGACAATGACTCAATGTAGAAAAGCAATTAATAAAGGGGAACATCCAGGGGGGTGAATAATTTTCATAGGCACTGTACATTCATACACATTAATATCAGCAAAGTGAGAGCCATGCCAACTTGCTCATCTACCTGTCATGGAAAAGATGCTTTCAGATGGGCAAGTGGAGAAATGGCCATGAGGCTTGTAATACAAATGAGACACGCTGTTTACCTTACCAGAAGAAAACAAACCTTGGGATTTGTTTGTGGACTGCTGAGGGAAAAAGAAAAAGGAGATTCAAATCGTGACTCGAGTCTCCATCTCCATCCTCTTCCCCTCCACCTCCTTCCCCTCCAGTCTATCATTCTCCCATTTTATCTGCTTGACTCTTGCTTGCTACTCCACACACACCACTCCTCACATTCCCCCTGCCATCTTAGCACTGCTGCTGCCTATCTTTCAGAGGAGTATATGAATAAATATCCATGCATTAGCCTGCTTATTGGAAGCCAAGGTGGAGCCATTGAAATTTTAATGGGGGCCAGCTTGGGGGAAGGAGGGAGGACGTGATGGAGAGAAATGAGGGGAGAGAATGAAGGGTGCCATGAGATGTGTTACTGATACCGAAGTGTATTCTTGTATTGAGAAATATCTTAAATAATTTGAACTCTTACTCTTTTAAACTGGTCCGAAAAGCCCAGCTGCTACCATTCTCCGGTAAGGTGCTAGCTTCTGTTTTATCGGCTGTTTTGGCACTTTTTTTTGACCAATTGATTAACTCAACCTTACAGACCCTAGATGTTTTCCCTCATGACCTTTGTAGACATCCCTGAGACTAAACACAATTAAGATTCAGGCTACAAATTTTGTTTTATAAGTTATTCATGCCGGGCTGCACGGTGGCTCAGTTGTTAGCATGGTCGCCTCACAGCTAGAAGATCCCCGGTTCGCGTCCCGGTTAGGACGCCTGGGATCTTTCTGTGTGGAGTTTGCATGTTTTCCCTGTGCAGCGTAGGCTTTCACCAGGTACTCCAGCTTCCTCCCACAGTCCAAAAACATGCTGAGGTTAATTGAAGATTCTAAATTGTCCGTAGGTGTGAATGAGAGTGTGTTTGGGTGTAGCCCTGCGATAGACTGGCAACCTGTCCAGGGTGTCCCCTGCCTTCGCCTCAGTTGGCTGGGATAGGCTCCAGCCCTCCCGCAACCCTACAGAGGATTAAGCGGTGTATAGATAATGGATGGATGGATGGAAGTTATTCATGCCACTCCATCAATCAGTATTATCAGGGATGGAGGCCAGAATGATTCACCACTTTGATTTAAAGTTGGGATTGCCAAGGAAGCTTAACTCAATGACCTATAATCCATCAATAGGTCAGAAATTCCACATGTCCAACATTCCAATGGTAGCATGTTAACATGACACATCTTGACATGGTAATTTTAACATTATGCTCAGCAGAGATAAGCATAGCCGAGGCAGACAGAGTACAGCTTATAGCAACTGATTAAAAAGGTGAATTAGGTCAGATAATGTTGAGCTGAGCCTGGGATGGTTGTGTTACACACTGATTATGATAATCTTGTCATCGCTGCTATGGGTGAATGCCGATTGGCCCTCTATCTCCGTAAGGGGTAATAGAAACTAGGCACTATTGTATTTTTCATTTGGTTTTTAAGTTTTAAATGCTGTAATTATTATTGCTGACTAATTTTACCTTTAAATATTTTTTTGGTTGTTCTTATCCAAGTTTCTTATTTGTGTTCCTCTGTCTTTTAATGTCTTACTCAGCTATACTGGAAACGAGCCTCCATACTTCAGTGTATTCAAAGTTTAAATTCAGGTCAGGTCAAACGCCTATTCTTGTATTATTTAGAAATCAGAATTTAGCATTTCTCCACAATTAGTGGGAAGGATCTAACAACAAGAGAGTCTCCAGTTTTTCATTCTTTCTTTAATTTTATTTTCTGATGTGCAATTTAGCAGACCAAATCACACTGCCAAAATAAGTCATCTGTCAGCCTGACTGAAATCTGAGCAGCATCGAATACAGTCAAGGAATCTGTGTTGTTATACCTGAACATTTCACTACAAGCAGCAGTCAGGATAGCGTGAAACAGTGTTGGTTTTATTAAGTAAACTCACATGTATCTGAGCTCCGACTCCCTCCTGACCAGAACATCCTTGATCCTCTCAATCTTGAACAGCTCCCCCTCAATGTCATCCACAGTGATTGTGGAGTCGGCCATGGACACCACATCGTCCTCTGACAGAGAGAAGGAGAAGGACAGCTTTTAGTCTTGCTGAAAAGACCTTTTTCTTTTGACAAATATGCAACATATCTGACCGTGTATTTTGAATATTTTCTTGACAATACAATACAGGGACAGCCAGGCAACTCTTGAGACATGCTCAAGAGTTTTCACAACTGATCTCCTCTGGCACTGCCGAACAATAATTGCGTATGAATCTACATTTTAAACTGCATAAACAGCTGCAGCAGATGCAGTTTGAAATTGCTGCTTGATGAGGAGCAGAGTAGTGTGTCACAGCCAAATTACCACGTGCCAGTGGTTGGCAGGACTCACATGACTGTCCCCCCCACACTGACACACACAGAGTTTAATTGCATAAACCCGGGTTGGCAAGTCAGCACAGGAAATAAGCCAGTATGACTGTCGGTACTCCACACTGCCACATTCGGCTTAAGAAAGAGGTTTGCTGTAATTATTTGATTGTTGGTCTTTTGGAAAGGTGCACACAGCAGCTCTGCTTTCATGCAGATTAAATAACCATACACTGCACAGAGCATCTTGATGGCTTGATGTATGTCACATTCACTCCCCACATCGCTCCCTGTCCGTCTCCTTTTACTGTGTCCTTTCTAACAGATATTTCATCATAAAAATGCAGCCGACTAAAATAAAGCAAACAATATAAAATTGCAGTGCTTGCTGAGCCTCTCCTCATGACTCTTTAGAAACAATGCGTGGGATTGCTCCACACAGCTCTGTAATACTTGTTAATGAATCTGTCCCAAGGTCCCTTGAAATATTTGTGCAGTATGAAAGGACATCAAAGCATTTCACATAGTGTGGCAACAGCAGCAGAAGCAGCTGCACTGGAATCAAATGAACCAGCAAGCTGCTTAATCAAACAACCGCCTTCTATTAAAACAGATGTTTACAAAAAGAGAAGTACATATATGAGTTTGAATTCACCCTGAGATCCAAGTGTGGTTGGCCTGTAATGGTAGTCGCAACTTTATATTTGAAGGAAATCAAATCTTCCTGCTCTTGAATCTTTCCACTTAGCGCGGTATAGTGGTCATTGATAAAGGTTAATTCCCTGGAGATGTCTGCACCACATGAGGAGCCCCGATGGACATAACCATGGAGAAACCAATACCAGCACTGACAGTCAGTTCCGGACTCCTCCTGAGGCTTTAAAATCCTTTTCTATACACACACCATTACTGAGTAGAGCTTTAGTATGTAATCTCTATTCAAGTCTCATTCAGCCTCGGGGAAGGTGGAGCTGCCTGGGTTCAAAGTGCAGTAAAAGAGACATCTTCTGCGCTCACATGAAGAAAAAAAAAAACATCAGAATAGAAGACAAGTGTATAATCATAATTCAAATTCAGATTACATGACTCCAAGGTAGAAGAAAAGCATGGAAAGCATTAAGCACGCTTTGTGATAATTGCCGGTTTACATGGCTTCACATTGCTGCTGGCATCAGAGCTTTGTTTGGGTGGCTTAGAACTGCAGTCTGCTCGGTATGACAGACAAACAGCGATCCAGAAATGCAGAGAGACATCATCCCAGAGACACTCTGTAGTCTGTTACTATGACAAATGTGGCTGACGTCAGTGTAGCAAGACAACCTTGACACCTTAGAGGAGAAAGCACCGACTGAACTGTGAGTATTAAACTATTAATGGGATTAAAAACAATAAAAAAGAAGTACAATACAGACAAATAGGTGCCATTTCTAATGATAAATATTGTTTCTAGATCAAAAATAAGAATTTGTATTCATTTTGATTTATAGCATCATTTCAACTTCAACTACAAGACATTTTATACTCTGCAAACATCTCTATACTGTTGATTCACAAGATAGCTGCTGTTACTCCCAGAAATACAACATGTCTGTGTTTGCCAAGAAGACCCTAACTGTAGTGGGCAGTTCGATGCCACACTGCCATGTTGTGTAATCTGTGTTATTGAGGACTGGTTTCATTGTTAGGACAACGTGTTATTGCTACTAATACAATTTCACTTGAACTACAAATTCCTTTGTATTGGTGTCTTTTTTGGTCTTTTTTGTATAAAACTGTACTGTGTGGAAATGTCCTTGAAGACTAATTGACTCCCTAAAGTGGTTTTAAAATACAAAAGCAGCTCTAGAGCAGCTAGATATTGAGTGAAACTGTGCATCCCCTGTAGTGTTAAGATGGTAGCAAATCTAGTCAGTGTTAAAAATATATATATATACAATGACGGTGTTAACTATTATATGTGTTCTGTAATTATACAAGATATCTCTCATTTAAAACCTATTTAAAATTACAGAATTACAGAGCCACTCCTTTAGAAATATATTTAGTGATAAATTTGATTATAACAGTTTAATCTATAAAATAAAAAGGAAATATTTATGAAATTGTAATAAATGTATTAATGTATTCTACTTTTTTTTTATGTAAAGAAGTCATTTTTTAAATTACAATTTTACACTGAATTAACAGTTACAGGTTCTTAACATTATTTTACAGAAGACACGCAAATTTGTAATTTTTTTTGTAATATTTTAATGTATTCCAAAAATCCAGCAAAAAGTTCTGTAAAAATTATAGATTTTTTTTACAGTCTTGTGTGGTCCAAAATAAACCTTTTTAAACTGTTGAATGTTTCAGTGTTGAATTAACAATGCAGATTTTGCTGTGGGAGCTTTTATGGAGCCATGTAACCCTTGTTTCTTAGCAACTTGTGGCTTCTGTCTGATTTTAAAAGAATAGCTTGACTATTGGGCCAATATGCTAGTGCGCTTTATCACCAAGAGTTAGATTAGAAGATCAGAACTGTGCTCTTATGTCTGTGCCCTAACTATGGAGTGATCATAAACATTTGAAGCAGGGGAAATCAGCCAGCCTGGCTCTGTCCATAACTAAAATGCAGTAAAACTGCTGCACTTGACAAACAACTGAATAGACCTCATTCACAGCAAACATTTCAACCAAAGCTGGTGCATAACTGCTGTTCCAACTGTGCTTTCTCTGCCATGAAGAGCAGAAACGTCTGCTGTATAAAGGGACTTGCTGCACTCTAACTGAGGATACACTGAAGTGTCTGATTCAAGAGCCTCGCTTCAGCTGCTTTCCATGAGAGGCTGCATTTGGTGGCAGTGGAGCAAGGACATTTGAGGAAAAGGTCACTTTGGGTAAAACCTTCTAAGGAGTGTTTTAGGGTTCTTGCTTGGTTTGAGGGTTCGGGTTAGAATACAGGGAAGGGTTGGGATTTGAAAGAAAGACACGCTAAAGTTGCACCTTATTCACACTGCTTACTGCGCATTACATTAAAGATGTAAAGATGCTGGATGGTAAGTGAGCAGCAGTCACACCAGATTTTTACATCCAACGAAATGTTGGGATCCACTGACACAAAATCACACCTCAGTCGCTACGAGCAAACAAATAAGCATCACTGTTCATTCATTCATTGCTGGCATCCCCTAGACTCAAGCTTCACAAACAAGCTTCATTCATACAAAGATTGTGGATTCTCATGTATCTGAGTTAAATACTGGACCTGGGTTCAAATCTATTAAATGCACAGCATGATGTCACAGGCTGTGTTTAGTATATACTTAGACTGTTGGAGACAACATGTTCTGCTGCAGAGGCTCGCTAGGACAGGTTATTCAGCCACTGAGCAGTTATGACTCATCACTATAGACCCATCTGAAATGATCCCTCCTTTACACCTTCTCTCCTCTCTCTCTTCCTCTCTCTCTCGCAGTAAGTGTTTCTAACCTCCCATTGCTTTTCCTCATTTCACCCCGACTCTTTATCCAAACCCCTGAAGATGCGAATTACATTATGAGCTCAGTTTACACTCTTTTGTCTGACTCCAACCCTCTCTTTTACTGTGCCACAGTGTGTTTTGTGCCTAATGAGGCAGATCAGCATGCTGACAGACAGAATCAGCCAGATTAGAGACCAAACGGCAAAAAGTGGAGGAAAGAGGACGAGAAGAATGAGCACAAGAGGTGGGGGAAATAGGAAGGAGGAGTGAGGTGAATGAAGAAAGAGTAAAGATGTTTAGTGTGGATGAAATAACAGATGGAGGGCTTAAGAGATCACATCAATATGCTTCATAGGTGGTGCGACCGTTTCAAGAAATCACATCATTATTCACACGCTTATATATCAAGCAATGACCATCAACAGCGTAAAGGAGCAGAGCTGAAATAACAAAAGCATTTTTCTGATTAATCATACTAATTGATTAATCATTTAAGCTACTTTTTAGTTTTAAAAAATTGTCAGAAATTCTTGTTTGGCATCTCCAGTGTCAAGATTTTTAACTGTTTTATACAACTGAAAATAAAACTAATTATTATAGATTCATGGATCAAACAATTCATACAGAAAATTATGTATATAAAAACAATGCTAGTTGTAGTACTATAAAGTGATATTAACAGTGAGAAACACAATGAGGCAAACCGTTTCAGTGACTTCTGACTAACAGTCTATTGAACACTGAAGGTAGATGCTGCCAGTGTCTTGCCAAGTCCCACATGTGGGTCATTAAGTAATGGAGCCTCATTTTACCTTTACTTAAGCAAGGACCCACACATACATACACACACAGTGACACACATACACACACTGACACTCAATAGACACCTGTGGATTCTTGACATTTTTAGAGCTGCTGCCTGCACTGCCACTAAAGAAATACATTGATTGGCTCTATCAACTATGGCCAAATTAAACACAGTCCCACAAGAATTACAGTTAACCTGTGTTTACAGAACACACACCCTCGAAGCCTTATACACCGTGTCACTGTAAATTCACTGTTTACTGGACAGAGAAGATGAGACACTATGACTACCTGTAGCAATGTTATGGTGATATAAAATGATGTACTCTACAATTCCATCTCAGGAGGATTTAGTGATACTGTAAGAGCCTGTAAACAGAAAGGTTACTGTAAACTCAGCACAAGTAATAATATTGCAGTATTTGCTCATCAGATAACCTGGTTTGCTTGTGTCTCTGCTCCATTCAGTGCGCTCCAGTGAACCGTACTGATGAGAAGATCCTTGCTTCTTCTCCATCGGTTCGGCAGCTGCTCTTCTTCCCCTCTCTATGCTTCCAGCTGCAAAGGCTGACACACAGCAAAGACAGCTACAGGAGAGGGTCTTGCAGTTTCAGTTTGTTGCCGTGTTTCATTGAGTCGCTGCCCGTCAGTCACAGCAGACTGCAGAGGGAGAGACAGCGAGATGCTCCAGCGATCCCCAGCAGCTCTGGCAGGTGAGGATGTGTGTGCAGCCTACTGAAGGATCCCTGTGTCAATACTGTCCACGGTCAATACAAAAGCTGTAATTGAACGGCGACACCTGGTGGCTGCTGGACACACTTACAGCATTGGGGACTTATCACAATGATTTTTTTTAAAAATCATAAAGCACCAACACTGTTTTACAAAACAAAATCATTTATTTACACAATTACATTTTGATTTATAATGGCATCCTTCATATATGGTGCTAAAGAAAATAATGTGCAAAATATATCATGAATTCCAAACTCATGATTTCACCCTGGCAGGCCAACAGACACACACAGACACACACACAGTTTTTGTCATGCACCAGATAACATGTCACTTCCTGTTCCTGAGGCTGATACCTTTGCAAACTGACATAATACCTGTAGGGAATCATCAAAATAGGCTGTTGTTGGATGGTAACATAACATAGATGTATAAAAGGAAGGCCTTTTTGTTTAATCAAGAACTACTGAACCAATCGTGTCAGATCTTAAACAGACCTCTATGACTTACAGAATATCATATGATGACTATATATCATGGAGATGTTTCCATAATTATGACACATACAATAAAAACATTGTTAGATATGTAGCCATAAGTCATATCACATGTTTTATCATACTCTTTTAAGTGTAAATACCGCAGTACACTGAAGTTATAAAGTACTACTTTCCACCACTGTGGTTAACACAGTAGCTGCCTGTGCCAGTTAGAGCGACACCAATGCAGCATAATCATCATCATGCACTCGCACAATGCGACCACTTGAAACATTAACACTCGCACACTCTCAAAAAAAAGTTGCCATGCGACGATACATGTTTTAGTGCAAATAGATCCACTTGAACACACTCGTGTAACACAATGTGGTGAACGGACGGGGATCAGAGGTGATTTTCACACCCGAAGCTGACACATTTGAGACACTTACTGATGTGTGCAGCTTTCACTTTCGAGTGCCCCCAAGTTTAGCCGTTCCTCTTATTATAAATCATGCGACTCAGGACCTTCTACCTCTAGTTGGTAGATGGCGGCTCTAAAGACAATCAGTCAGCAGTCTAACAAGTCTAACAGCTACTTTCTGTTGCTCTGTCTGTGCATTATTAAAATTCCTCACATTGCACATGGTTCTAATTTCTACACTGTGCATAGTGTGGTTCCCGTAAATTTCTGGAATGTTCCCAAAGACTTAATCCAAGGCTATTAATCACTTTACAATCTCATATCAGCTTACTTTATGTAACAGGTACAGGAATAACAAGTTATTTGATTGGTTCACCTGAAACAAAAGCAACAGTGAACGACAGCCGTCATCGTACCAGTTTTTCAAATATGTTTTAACAGCTGACAGGTCAAGTGAGGCTATGCATGTGCATTTGTTTGTGTGTACTCTTTGGGTGTTAGCCAAAGAAGGCAGTAAAAAGTAGTGTGTCTATGAAGTAGAGTAACTGTTACAATCAACCCTTCAAACCTGATTCACTTTGTAAAGTGAATTTACTAGATATTTTTATTATAATGTCACATACTGATCCAAACGTCAGCCGTCCTGTAGTCTTTCATGTATAGAGGTTCATACCTTTGCTTACTTGATTTTCCCTGTTGGTCTGTCCAGTGTCAAAGGTAACGTTGTTCTTTGGCATTATTCCAGTTTGCATATGGTGACTGCCTGTCTTACAGTTTGCACAGCAGGCCAACACTGTTGAAGTTCCATTATAACCTGCAGCGTAATACATTTTTGTTCCTGTCACTGTTAAGGCAGCCCACAAGTTATTCCATCAATACTAGTACTAGTAAAACTAGTACTCTATGTGTTGCTTTGGAATTATAGTCTTTTTTCCATTAAAAAAGTGGATTTGGTTTCAGAAGCAGCTCATTATAGGTCAAAGGTGTTTCTGTCTTTTCATGTGTCAGATTAGACAATGTCCATTCCTGCTATCAAGTGCCTCAGTTGATGATGCCGGCAAATGTGTTGATTGGTAGAGGAAGTCCTTTGCACATGTATTTGCTAAGTCCAGCATCTCTATCCTCTCCCACTTTAAATTTGGACCTGGTTTGCTGCACGCAGTATCCGGGATCCAGACAAGGTCCGATCTCGATGCTGCAACACAAACGTTGAACAGAATACTGGTTAAGATTCAACAAAACAGGATCAAGGTCTTATGAGCTACTTGTTCTAAATAAAAAATAAATACATATATCAATAAAATAAATGAATAAAAATAAGAAAGTGAGGCAAGTCAAGCACTGGCACAAATTATACCCTAATTTGAAATCCTAACTGGATTTTGAAACACCAAACCTTTATCTGACTTTTATCTAGTGGTGTAAACCTACAGTGCAACTGAGACTGGACCTTCATACCTCTGCACATTTTTGTAGGTTCTGCGACAATCTCTGTCCAGTGTAACGGTGAAAGTTCGACACTCCAAAGAGCGAATCTTAATCTTGCTGGTCCGAATCTTTGACTCCTGCAGATTACAAAATAAAAGAGTAAAGAGATTTTATGTCGGGTAAACCATTTATAATGTATGAGTAGTTTTAAAATTTAGAGTCTTTGTGAGGATAAATCACTAGTCTATGGTATTGCCTTTACTCACCACAATGTTGTTTTTCGTTTTTGTTGGAGATTCATTTAGTGTCAGTGTCAAACAGTTCAGATCTATCAGATAAAAGATGAGAACATATTGAGCATTAGATTAACACAGATTTATTTTATTTTTTAAATAAAAGCGAATAAAAGCATTAATAACTTTTTGCAAATTAAAATACTGAACCTTCTGCTTTGCTGGATGGAATGGCGCTGATTTGAGCACCTGTCGTCCTGACTGATATTCCTTTGTCAATGTCTCGGCCACTTAATGTCACCTGGGCACACACATGCAAACACATAACAAACACAGTGAGCGTCAAAGGTCATGCTTTTACACAATGTCACGTACACAAACAACACAACTTAGACATGGAACTTTTCAGCAATTCTCCTGGGAACTGAAAAGGCATTTGACTAATAAGGAAATGATGGATCTAAAATTAGCAACTTACCTTTGTGTAATTCATTGACACGACAGCACCGCATGCCTCCCCCGAACTCTTCTTCTGTTTATCTGTTTGAGAGTGTGAGGCATGTTGTTAAACTTGATACAGAAATGAGGGTATGTGTGCACACATAAAACATAGAAGAAAACACTGGGAAAAAAATCACGTGCCAAATTCACCTCTAACTAATGTTGAGACATGTCTGAATTCAGGAAACTCCAAATCCAGATGGGTAAGGAACACAGTTTCCTGAGGAACCTTTCCCGCAGCTGATGAGAATGTGATCTAATAGAAATCAAGCAACTTTTAAAAACCAGTAGATATTTGAAAAATGTGATTGTAGATGAGTGGATGCAGAGTGAGGAGTGTGCAAGGAACAAACATTTACACATGAAATGTATCATACCTTAACAAAGTAGATGGTGAAGTAGACAGGCTGTTGGCCACTACGGACATAGTAGGAAATGACATCAGAGATGAAGGGATCTTTTGGCCTTCCAGGGTTTTCTTTTTGCTGGAGAAGACAAAAGTCATGTACTAGAATTAATCTGTCTGCCTACATACAGATATAACCAGATACATCTTATTTTGGTCAAACGTGGGTTATGTCAAGAATACTGTGGGTCACTAAAAGATCAACCGCTCAGGAAATAAAAAAGTGCCTGCTAATTTATTTACATTTAACAGCCCAGTGTCACGTATTACGTGAGTAACCCCCTCAAAAGATATAACCTTGAGCTTTGCATTACAAACCACATTTACTATAATAAAAATAAAATAAAAGAAGAAAAAGTCTGAGCCGGAGCGTTCTCAGTATTTTCTAGAACCACCAACAGTATTTATTGCTTTGAGAAAAAGAAAAGTTTGTTCTAGCTTTCATTCTCGTATTATTATTCAACTTCAAGTTGGAGAATTTTTCTTCTTTGCATATTTTTTTCCAGTTTCACTGTAACTCTATTTCCTGTTTAAGCCTACAGAGTCAGAGCACTGTCAGGAGGTCTTTGAGTTCAACTTAGTTGTGGTTTTAGTCAAATCAAGATATATTATTTTCTTCACTGTAAGCAAGATGTTATGCAACTTCCTCTGTTTCATCTTATGGCAAAAACAGCTACCACGTGGATGTGCAACACAATGACATTTGTAAAGTGTGTAAGACTAACAACAAAACCATGCATAGTTTAAGAATATGTGCAAGTATACTTCACAATTTATCTGGTATGGGTCTGCTTTGAAAAAGGGCTTTCTGAATTACATCTTACCATCTTAGCCAGCTTGGGAATCGTGCAGCCCAAACTCCTGATGTTACAGTTGTACCATGGGTCCACATTGCTTAAGTAGGAACCAAGAGCACAGGGATCCCCGCTGGATGGAGGGGGTTTTTCCTATAAATAAGGAACATGAAAGTGGAACTCAAAAAACCTCAAACTTTGCAAATCAACAGACTGCACGCTTTAGTTCTACCACAAAAGAAGATACTTGTTGTTTTAGTGCATTCTGTGCCTGAACTTCTACATGTTCAAGACAAACCATCAAGACAGTGTAAACAAGAAATTAAACGATAATAAGTTACTGAATGTGAATTCCACTGGATTTATTAAGGTTCACACAATTTGTAAAAGTCTGTATTGCATGTAAAATTCCCTGTCTCCACCAAGCAGTAGCAAACAGCTCAGATCAATTACAAAGTAAGTCCGTAATGTAGAAAAAACACTATTATTACAACTTTCTTTTCAGAGAAATGTGAAATGAAATGACATCAGGAAAGGAGTGAATAAAAATTAATGAATAAAATTATTTTGGAATCTTGTCACCTCTCTCTCTCTATCTCTTGGTGTTTATATACAGCATTACTACATTATCACTTAAAATAAACTCACAATGACAGCGTTGTAATGAGCATTTTTCCAAGCTGATCTTCTATTGTAAAAGAAGCCATTTGTTTTCTTATCTATGGAAATGTGTTGACTTTCACACAATAGCTGATGGCGTGTTGACAAGAGGAAGTTGTCTCACCTTGACTGAAGAGGCGGGAGATGGAGCCGAGAAAACAGGGATGTAGTAAAACTGGAGGCTGACTTTCATTGTAAGAAAAAGCCTTCGTGCTTCCCTTTTCCTGCAAATGAAAACCAAAGATTCGTGAGAAGCTCAAAGTGTGGACAGCAGTTGGCACCAAAATTTAATCACATGTTCCTTGGCCCATTATCAACATTTCCTGAAAATTTAATCAAAATCCGTTCAGAACTTTTCAAGTTATTTTGCTAACAAACAGACAGACAGACAAACAGACAGACAAACAGACAGACAGGTAAACGCAGGCATTTTTACCTCCGCTTCGCGCTTGGCGGAGGTAAAAATGTGAAAGTTCTGCTGGAGCAATCAAACTGCTTTACTGTGTTATTGTACCTGAATGTTAACATTTATGCAATACATAAGAAAATGTAAGTTTATTTAGGATTTGATGTGAACCTGAGCAATCTAGTTTCCTATTACTGTGATGGCATAATTATCATAATTTCTTTAAGGCCTCATTTTAAGTGTGAATGCTCATTGTATTGCAATATTAGACAGCTAAATTAATGAGAATTCAAGAGGCCCACACACATAATCACACGCAGATCTCAGCTGCATTTCGCTTTAGCAATGTTCACATATCATACAATTTGTTAACTTGGCTTGAAACCATGTCTCTAAAACTACTACATTACAGAGTAATGAAGGAATATAAATCATAATTAGGTGTCAAAACTTCCAGCGGCAAACAACTGAAAGCAATATATTCAATCACACAACTATCCCCAGTGCTGGTGTCACCAAAGCAGCTGCTGTTTAAGAAGCTTCAAGATGTGTAGGCATGTTGTGATACGAGTCCCTCACCTCAACGTGTAGTAGGCATTGGCTAGGCGGCCCAGTACCCTGTCATCCCCCATGGCAACTATCCTGGCAGTAAAGTGTCTCTGTTGCTTGGGGAAAGGATTATGCATTGCACTGCTTCCAGCGCGCCTCTGTAGAGTGGCCCCTCTTCTTCTTCCAGTTTCTCCTCCTCCTCCTCTGAGGCTTGTATGGTCACCCAGTGTGTCCTGCATCAGCACCATACTGTCCTTTACACTTGGTTTCATCTTGATGCCTCCACGCCGTGAAAGCTTGTTCGAGTCTTGCTCACTGGGACAAGGAGGAGGATAAATGTCACACTCTGAGCTATGATCAGTTTAAAATAATGCTTGGAAATAAGGTATGGAAAACACAAGCAGTGAGGCAAAAGATCAAATGATGAGCATCTTTGATGTTTTCAGGTTTAGCAAAGGCATCTTACAAGTTTTCTACAGTAAATGCCATTTGTGAGGATTGCCTAATTTATTTCAAGTGAATTTAAGGTGATTTTTATGGACAACTATGGCTCAAAAATCTAGAAAATTACATTATGATTTAGAAGATGGATAAAAAAAGCCACAGTTTTGCTAAAAGAACAGCATTATGAACCACGCAAAACG
>OMNN01000533.1:0-17761 GCA_900302755.1 Chromis chromis | reverse complement strand
TCCCCTGACTGCTCCCCGGGCGCTGCACCGCGGCAGCCCACTGCTCCTAGCATGTATAGTTAAGGTTAACTTTGAATAGGATGGGTCAAATGCAGAGAAGGAGTTTCCCCAAGGGGATCAATAAAGGTTATATTATTATTATTATTATTATTATTATTAGGACGTGTTGGTGATATCAGCCAGGTTTAACCTCGCCAGGGCCAGTCTTATTGACATAAAGGATAAAGAGTTAACTTCTTTGTTGTACTTCTTGTAATTATTCTGTGTGTTTTCTATACAAATAGTTTTCCGTTTACATCATTCTTATCAAGTCTTTCTTAATTCTGCTGAATTCAAAGCAAGTTTTACTGAACCAAGTAAATCAATTAACAGCAATTCATTTTCTTCCCCTGCTCTATTTGTGACCCAAGACTGTAAATCTTATTTGTTGCCCCTTAATCATTATAATAAATTCCACTTGTTCAGTTTCTAACTGAAAGCGGAAAGGGTTTTGTATCTTAGGCCGCATTTGCCAGAACAGATTAACAAATTTAACAAAACCCCAATTCTCAGAGTTTTAGTGGGTCATTATTCAACACAAGCAGATATCAGTAAAGTTTGTTAAAAAAGGATTAAAGCTGGTTACTGACCAGTAAATTAAGACGAGCGTTCAGCAGCTGGTCCATAGCCGGAGACGACAGGCTGCTATTGGTCAGGAGGAAGGTGGAAAATGTCTCATTGGCCCTCAGGCATTCTTTCACTGGGAGATCTACAGTGGAAACACAAAGGTGAAGTACTGCACCAGTCAACTATTACTAACTAGAACAGATCATTAAAAAAAAGCTGCTTGCAGGTTAGTTTATGCACTGTGGACACTAACAATACAGCTTTTAAACATGAATTATATGTAGTTAATTTGTTGTTTTTCAGGTAATATACATTATCCACCACTTCTTTCTTAAATTGTTTTTCACACTTAAACATCTTGGACTGGCTAACTTTTGACTTTAGGTAGGCACCACAACATAACTTGGTTTTCAAAGCTTCTTCTGGTGCAAATAACTTGCTCCTCAGCTCTAGAGGTAAAATACTCTAGTTCAGATAATTGATAACTACATCATTTCTGGCTCTGACTTTCATCTGGTAGACTAGCACACTAGTGCTCCTAAAGCATTGGCTTGTACGGCTTGTATGTTCCTAAAGTATTGGCTTGTATGGCTTAATGAAACATGGACAACTGATTATTCATACTAACCACCATTACAGACTTCATAATATTACTTTCTTTCTCTCTTATCTTTGGGTGTTTAACCCTCTGAGGTCGATTGACGCAGGAGAGCGTAAAACGTGACATGGCTGATTTAACTTTCTACTCCTGTGAGGTTTAAATTAACTATTTATATTATGTCCTTCTCTTACTTCAATAAAATAAAACTTCCTCTAAATAAGAAGCAAACACTTTCATAGTTAAAAAAAAAAGGATATTAGGTTCATCAGGACTTTTAGAAGTAGCAGATGTTATTGTGGGATTCAAAACCACATTGAAAACCTGCCTTCATTCACTCAATTGTTTGCCAAAGGCAGTCGTGTAACTCAATCCCTCCACAGCAGGGACAAGCTAAACAGACACTGTGTTACTTTAACAACAGCAGTAACACACATTCAGCCGGTCATACAGATCAGCTACTGTGTGCTTCTGTAAACCCTCAGTCCCATTCAGATGAGTCTGGGAACAGAAATGGATTAAAAATATATCTGCATGTATTTCTATGTTGTCTTGATGGCCTGTCTGAACCGTCTCCTGTTATATTTATGACATTTCTTTGTTTGTATGCATGCTGTGCTTAAAATTTCTGTCTTTTTTTGGTTGTATTTTCTGATTCAAATGTGTATCATCTTGACTTGTGTGTCGTCCATCACACAGTGACTTTGTTTAAACCACACTACAACTTCTCTGACAGAAGCCAGGGCAGTATTGAGTTTCTTCATATACATTATTTATTCTAATTCTTAGAAAGCAAGCATAAAGATCATCGTCATCTATATCCATTTTGTGTGTGTTTCGGCCACAGTGACTGGACTCAATCATCATTTGTAGTCTAAGAAATCTATCAAAATTTCAACCAGATAAGATAGGCCACTTTACAAAACTTCCTCTTCTGCGTTTAAGTGTCACTGAGTCAGACAGACAACGTATTCCTTTAGATTGATGCTAGAAAAATTCAAATAAGCTGTATTACTTGGCCAGGGTCCAATTCTTTCTCCTAGATTCTGGACGCTTTCCATCAGGTCCTGAAAACCAGAGAAGCTCCGGTTTCCACTGTAGGACAGAACAGTCTGGGCGTCCACAAAGAGACGGGACAGTCTGGAGGAGAAAGACAAACAAGAGGAATCTTTTACTCAAACAAACAGGTGGAGTTAAATTATATTAAACTGCTGTTTGTGAACACCACTGACTGTGTTCAAATTTAACGTGGGTCAGTTCAAGAAATGTGGCTCTTTTTTGAATTACGATGGTTTCTGTTCTGAGGCGGATATCTCATACGTAACAACAAATAACATTAGTTTTCAGAGCCTCATTGAGCAATTTAGCATTAATAAAATCAATAAATGAGTGCTGCCTGGGAAGCGGGGAAAAGTCTCTGCTGGCTGTCTGGAAAAATCATAGTTAAGGAAAAAAAACACTCCAGAAAGTCTTCGCATCCACTTGAGAAATAGTTCAGCAAATGACCCCCACAAAATCACAACAAACTATTTTTACATTTCAGGATTAGTGCAGATTAAACTAATGAGATACAGAATATTAAAGTTAATTTCTAAACTTTACAGATTCTGGTAGAGGGAGCCAGGCTAGCTGTTTCCAGCATTTTCAGTCTCTATGCTAAGCTAAGCTGCCTGCTGTAGCTTCATATTTAGCATAAAGAGATAACAGTGGTATCGACCTTCTGATTTAATTCTTGGCAAGATGGGATTTTCCAGCAACCCAAACTATTCCTTTAAGTTATGCTCATGTAAAGCCATGCAAAGTACACTGGTAGGGTCACTCCACTTACTGACTTTCTACATTGAAAAATTATACTCAAAAGCTCAAAAGCTGCGAATTACTTTGTCTCATCTGGTGATTAATCACAAAATAGTTCAGCAACACTGCACCATCCCGGTCAGGGCGCAGGTATCCAGTGAGGACCCTTAGGCAAGGTCCTTAATGCTGCCCCGCCTACCTATCTATGTACGTCGCTTTGGATAAAAGCGTCTGCTAAATGAAATTGTTGTAAAAAACACTAAAGGATGCCTTCATTGTAGGATTTGTTGCATAAAAAACACAATGAAGTAACTAAAGTACCAAATGTATGCCTTCAGGCAGCACCCCTAACAGTAACAACACAATTCAACAACATGCTTAAAACTGATTAAGAACTTTTTTATTCCTAAATCTATTCTTGCCAACAGTTTGTCTGTGTATCAGAATGAATACTGTGTCCTATTAGCAATAATCCTCCTACAAACTCCACCGCTCCAGACAGCCGACCCCGTTTTAACCTCCAGTCTACCTACATGGAGTTGTCAAAGTTGCCAGCTTGGCCTGGTGTCTCCCCTGATGTCGGGCTGTGGAAGCAGGGATTGTTGATGTTGCAGATAATGCCCTGAATCCAAGGCAAGGTGCCGGCTGATGGCAAGGCTTTGTTTGGAAAGTGACCTACAAGTAGGGAAAAGAGAGACAAACATGAAGAGTTTAGCGCCAGGAGATTAGCCTGAGATACGAAACAATGAGAATACTGTGTGCGTGACCTCAAATATAGTCCACAGGCACCTGAACAATAACTCTAGCATAACCCAAGCTGCCATTATATGAACAATTACTGTATTACCGATCTAGATAAGACAAAAACAGGAAAGATGAAGAATGTTCCGATTCACAATCTGGAAAACATACATAATAAACTCACAAAGGGTATTTCTTTATACAAAACAAATAGTAAATACAAGTTTAATTAATTTGCAGAGTTCTTTCTCTGTGTGTAGCTGTCTTTAGAAAGTCTACATCTTCTGCAAAGATAAAGTTATCAAGACGTAGCTTTATCAGGCACAGAACACGTGACACACCGACTAACTGGCTTATAGTATGTTGTGTTTTCTTATGATAGCATGTAATGTTATAACACCTTATGCTAATGCAGGACCTCTGAATGAAGGTCAAGAAGGAGAAGGTTAGGAAAGCAAATGTCCGTGCGTGACACAAGAATCACTGTCAGTGAGTTAATCCTCTTTAGCGGGTTGGCAAAAGGCCATGTTTCAGACCTGTAAGTGTGTATGAGTCTGTGTGTGTGTGTGTGTGTGTGTGTGTGTGTGTGTGTGTGTGTGTGAAAAGATACACATTACATAATATCACTCACATTGGCTCTGTTTGTAAGGTGGGTGTGAATGACGAACAGAGATGAGGATGACGAAGAGGAAGAGCGGCCAGAGGAGCTCGATGATCAGCTGGATCTGCACAAGAGGAGAACTTGGAAGCTGTTAATGGTGCATTAAAGAATCCGTGACTTTTAAATTTTTTTTTTTACACAAAACACATGGTAAACACATTTACACATGGTGGAGCTATTATAGCAATATAATATGTCATACTATGCAGTTGTAAACCAAAGCTTCTTATTTAATGTCAAAGCTGTGTCACATATTATTGTTTCCTTACAGAATCAACTAGCTGTTCTTTTTCTTTCTGGTGAGTGAAAATGTGGTCACCTTGTTCCTCCTGCGATATGTGATGTTCTTCCAGAGCAGGAGGTAGAGCTGTCGGAAAATCCCCATCGCTCCCTGCAGCTACCTGGCCATGATGTGATCCTAAATGCAAGATGTGGTGAGAAAAAAAAGTTCAGCAGGGCATCCTAGTTACCAAACTGTGCGGGACACATGTGTTTTGAAAGCTGGAGATATTTATTGCATTTAATCTTTCTCTGTGTCTGGCTGTTTCCTCATTGCTTTGTCTGCCTCTAGTATACATCACCTATCAAATATACACAAAGATTGTTTGTGTAATCATCCGACAAGATGTATTATTCTCACTTTCTTTAAGGTATTATTTGGTATGTTTTGACAACTCTTTTCTTTTTATGTTAAATTGTACTGAGCCATGAAACCATGACTAAGAATCATCAGTATGAGCAGCCATGAGTAACCTGACCCTGACCTTTGCCCTGCAGAGGACCAATCAGTGAGAGACATTTTGAGCTTAATGTTCACGGAAAACACCTATTTTAAACTTTTGCCTGAGGAAGATAAACCTCCTGTACGAGAGACACCCAACAGGCTCTTTTTGTGTGTGTGTTAATGAGTAAAGGATGTCTTTTGTGCCTGCTGTGATCTGCTCAAGACAGACAATCCCCTGCTTTATCCTGAAATCCTCCTGATCCACACAGCTTACCTGTTTCACTCAGAGACATTCACTTTTGCTCTGCCAGTGCCTGCAGAATACGGTCTCTTGTAGTTGTAGTAAACAATCTGAGGCTCGGGGTTTGTGCCAGGCTACAAACAAATGCCCAGACTAATTTCCTTTGCAAATCTACCAAACGCTCTGCATTCATGTGTTTCCAAGTCAAGGCACAGCAGTTGTCAGGGTTTAGTTTTAGTGACCATTGAAGCATACAAACATTTGACATGTGAACCCTCCCCAAAGTATGTCTACTTCCTCTGTCTGAGCCTCGCCTAAAGCAGGAAAACATTAGCAGTTTGTTATTGCTGTGTAATATATATTTGTCAGGTAACGTAGCATGCTAATCTAATGATCTTACACCTGACGAACTGCGCACTTAATAAGGTGCAAGTTTGCATTGTTGGAACAAAATAAAAGCATTTCGACATATAATTTAGGAAGCAACTCATTCAAACAAATGTACAGCTAAAGAAATATATATTTTAGACACTACAATTAGCAGTTTCCTTCACAGTACGGCTCTGCTTATGTAAGTAAATAGCTTTGTTAACAGCAAACTAAGAAGGAAAACAGTAAAAACCAGATTGTGTTGAAACGTTAGCTTCCTTTTCGTAGCATCTTACACAGACAGTGATGCTGTTATCAACTACGACGACTCGTTACGTCAACAATAAGTAAACGTAACGAGTCACTAACTCTAAAACTGCTGTTAATGATTACCTTTCTGTAATAAAAGTGATTTTAAAACTCCTCTTCAGACACAGCAGCGGCCGGTAGCTTGACATTGACTCTTCAGTGTTTGTACAGGCAGGTGTTAGCTGGAGAAAGTCCCGCCCACTGGCAGCGTTGATTGGCCACAGTGCATGCCAGGGGGCGGGGTCATAGAAGCCGGTTAGTAATCTGATTGGCTGTCGTCAATGTTTTCGTAACGGAGGAAGTGTTCATTGGCTAGGCGTTGACAGGGAACTGACACGCTCACAGCCCCTTAGATAATAAGAACTGAATTCTTATATTCAAGTAGTAATAAAAACACTATTTATTAGTACAACCAACCCATCGTTATATGTTTTATACCTGTAACTAATAAAAACGAAGTTGCTATATTAATTACACTATATCTGCAATCACTACATTAATATTCTAAAAACAACTTATCAATTTAAACATGTTTTGCAGTACATATTGCATATTTCTAACTCAGTTCAGCAGTGTATAAGCATATGCTTTGTTTTCAAATGCTTAATTTTATATATAAAGCCAATAGTACAAAATAAATCTGAAATGTATACAGCAACCACTAGCTCTAAATAAATAACAGCAAGAAGATATCGTAGATTTGTTTAATGAACATCCAAAACAGCAAATTCTTAAAAATATAAGCATCTCTCTATCAAATAAGGCAGTTACCTTTAATTCTGCATGATATCTGCTTCATTTCAGGCACAGTAAGTGAAGCATGTGCGAATGAACCAGACCATTGTAGTAAATAGCCTTCTCTGAAGCTCCTGGCAGACACTTGCAGATATGTATACGTACGTGAGGGACTGGAAGTACATCACAATGAAATACACAGACCCTTTGTCCTGATTCAATAAGGTTCCATCTTCAAACATGTTTACCTCAGGCACACTGGCAGCACACACCAGGCTGGAAGACTCGTGACGTGGAGTATGCATGATGCTATTCACCACTATGTAAGTTAGTGAAGTCAAAAAATATTGCGCTTTTGCATTATAGCATCTCAGCTACTACCTGAATAGTTAAATATCTGATAAATATAAATGGAGAGCTACTATCTATCCCTGTCATTTTAAATTACGCTTTCATATTCAAATGTACTTTACACCTTAAAAATATATAACTATTCTAGTTTGTGGTATTCAGTGGTGTGACAACAGCTTATAATATGCTGTATGATCAGTTGCATAATATTTTCTGAGTTTGGCAAAAGCTTATGTAGCTTTAACACTGTGCAGTATTTTTGTCCTTGTGAAGCAGGAGGTGCTCAAAGAAACACTGGCTGCTCTTGTCCTGTTAAGAGTCGATACGTTGAGGCTGGCATCGTCTTCAAGTGAATCTGTCCAGGGAGAGAAATCGGATTTTAAACTCTGGCAATAATTTGAAATGGCAATTCAAAGTGTAAAACAAACTGACTGAAATAAAGAATACTGTGTTACAAACAGGTATTTGACTGTGCATGTACGCATTTCATTGCTTCTCACCTCTCCGACAGCATTTGTCAGGATCTGGATGATCTTGTCGTGTGGTGTGGCAACCACACTCTGACCGTTGATTTCAATGATACGATGCCCGACACGGATTCCTCCTCTCTCTGCTATACCACCCCGCATCAGACTGCAGATCTGCAACAAAAAGAGAGAAACTTGGTGGTTTATTTCGAAAGATTTCTGAATAAAATAATTTTTTCTCTTTATTATCCAAGGGGGAGTTGACTAAGTGCACTGGGCTCTGGTATCTAAACACATTCATAAAGTTATACAGATTCCTACCAGAAAGGTCACTGTCATCTTTTACTACTACTAGTAATAATAATAATGCATTGGTTTTATATAGCGCTTTTCTAGACACTTAAAGACGCTTTACATTGCATTATTCATTCACTCCATACTCTACGGTGGTAAGCTATGTAGCCACAGCTGCCCTGGGGTAGACTGACGGAAGCGAGGCTGCCAATCTGCGCCATCAGGCCCACCGACCACCACCAACCAGTCACTCTCAAACTGCATTCATCCAGGCTTCCTGGTGTTCCCTCATGGTCTCCCATCCAGGTACTGACCAGGCCCTACCTCGCTTAGATTCCGAGATCTGACGGGATCGGGCATCCACAAGGCGGTATGGCCATAACTACTAATTACTATTGGTCACAGAGGAGTTAATGATTCATGCACTATGAAAGTTGACATACTATGCCGTCCTCCACGCTGAAGCCCAGCTGAAACTTGGGTTCTGGTCTCCTGATAATCGCCATTGTGACTGGAGGGCAGTGGACTATGCTGAGCTTCACATACTTTTGGCTTTTCAGGTCCTGAGTTGGAAAAAAACACATAAAACAACAAGTTAGGGTGATAAATCCACAGTTGATTCATGCAGTTTTAAGTTTTTGAGGAGTTAAATCTGACTGAGTGCTGACATAGAATTTAATTTTCCTTGCAAACTACTTTACTACTACTAACTACTTTACAAACTACTACTCTTCATGTAACTGAATGATTTTGTTCATCTGCTATCGTTAGTTGTGCTCAGTTGAAGCTTTTATCACTTGGCTTCTCTTTAGAATGTTACAGGTTGCATTTACATTTGCCTGATTTTTTTTTCTGTGAATCTGTCAATACAGATTTTAAAAGATTTTGAGCATGTGAATGTTTCATACATACCGTTTAAATACATTATTAAAGGTGCTTTATTAAAGTGGACAAAAAAACACAGGGTCTGTGTCGCTGCAAATGTAGGGAAGATGTTATAGTTTTAGGCTGATGTTAATAGGGTCCTAGAAGTGGAATAACAGAAGGAAAATATTCCCCCACTTTTAGATCAGGAGATCTACAGTGAAATGAACAACACACTCAGCCTAAGAGTGTCCATATATGTATGCATAATAATAAGAGGTAAAAACCAGCATACAGAGGATGTAGGTCACATAGGCTCACACAAGGCCAAACATCCCCATTTGAACAGTAATCAGAAATGGACAAAGGGTCTCTTGTAACCAGCTCAAACAGCAAAATTTAGGCAAAACCTCAGAAAACAGAAAGAAATTCTCAAATGCACTCATATTTAAACTAAGTCACATAAAAATCTCATAAAAACATCAAGAGTTAACTCACAGTCACTAGAAAATGAAAAATTATACGCCAGAGCAGGACTTCTGTGTTTTACACAAGACAGAAAGAAAGCTCTGCCAACTCTGAACAATAAAAATTAAAAAATCAGCACAAATTTTAAACAGTTAAAGTTGATGAATACTAGTACTGGTAGTCAAAATCCCCAGAACACACGTCAAATCAGTGCTGCATGGAAACACAGTGCCACCTAGTGCACCCTAAGGACAGCACACCATCTGTGAAAAAGCAAGCTTACTTAGACATACAGTGATTATATTGAGGTGAATGGCATTTTATCCAAAGTATTAGAGCATAACACTGCATTATTATTTTATTATTTGTTGATATTGTTCATCTTATTGATATTATCACTAGGATTATGTGTTTCCCTCTTACCCGGATGATGTTCTGGCAGGTGGTGATGGGCAGACCCACCATGCTGGTGCCGTTGACGGACATGATGCGGTCACCGATGCTGAGCTCACCGCTGCGCTCAGCCGGGCCTCCGTGAAGGAGGTTGGCCACGACCACCGTGGGCAGGATGGAGCCCCAGCCCGACTCTACCACTGCCAGTCCCAAGATCTCTCCAGGAGCCTTGGTGATGGCGATCTGAACCACAGACAGAGATTTGGTTAATCGTGATCTCACTATAATTATCTACACTGGAAAGGCATCATTATTTAGTTTAATGTGTGCTTAGAGTATTGTGTAAGTAACATGAGTCATGCAGTGGTCAGTGTGTGCGATGATACATTTTGGGTGGCCTTTAAACATATAATTTAACCTTTAACCATGATGGAGGATGGCTTGAAAGAGCAACCAGGGCACTCCCATGGAAAAGGTGGAGGTTTTCATATGCTACTTCTTTGTGTGATTTGGAGTTAAGCGAAGTTGAGGATGTGTCTTAATGTTTTTGAACATTATCCACTTAGTTCACGCTCTATTTAAAGGGTGCTGAACTCAGGCAGGCAAAATGTGAACAGGAATGTACTGAACAGGCAGATGGACAGTGTGCAGGTGCAGATTATGCCGTGGGAGAAGTTTGAAAAGCTTATTTGGACATTTTGATATTAAATTTGCAGTAAAAGATACATATTTGATACATATTGTAGCTACTATAATTCCAAACTGACTACAGCTGCATCAATCTGTGAAGGAGGCAAACTACACACTTTTTTCTGCCAATAAAGTTTTTGATACTTAAAATCTAGATTTTCTAAAAATAAAAAGCTGCATCATATTCAGGATGAATGACATTGGAGAAGTGTTGCAACAGGAATGTGAGTTGGAGGACAGCAGGGCTGGATACTAGGGGGCAGGGGTGGCGTAACAGGTTAAGCCCCTGGGCTACTCATCAGAAGGTTTAGAGGATCGAATCCCACTGCGGCCACTGTGGGCCCTTGAGCAATGCCCTCAACCCTGACTGCTCCCCGGGCGCTGCACCGCGGCAGCCCACTGCTCCTAGTATGTACAGTTAAGGTTAACTTTGAATAGGATGGGTCAAATGCAGAGAAGGAATTTCCCCAAGGCGATCAATAAAGGTTAGATTATTATTATTAGATTATTATTACTCTTTATGTCTTACAAACACCTACTAGCTTTAATCCTGGCCCACCTCGGGACTAAATGCTACTTCATTATATGTTTTACAAGATGGATTTCAAATGTGTCTTTGTGAAGCTGAAACACAAATTCAGGTAATATTCTAAGATTAATAAAATGTTTTTTCTTCTTGCATTCAACCTACACCTGCCACCATTGTCTCACAGATAAATTCTGTGTTAAAGAGAAACCATCACCACTACCAAGCAAAGACTATATATTGTGTGAAGACATGTAGACATGATCACTCTGCTTACATCTCGGAGGTTCTGAGAGTCAGAGAAGTGGGCCAGGTCTCCGTTGTAGAGCTCCTGACTTTCCAGGTATTCACTGTACTCGCCCGGCCTCAGATCGCTGGACTTGATGCCGTTGGCCTGGAGGAACTGCTGATAAGCCACTCCGAACGCCTGCCCGATAGCCTGGGCTATGGTCTGAGCCTGGAAGACGGGGGAGGAGACCTCAGGGTTCAATAATGTTGTTACACTCATGTCCACTGGGAGACTAAGGGCATTTGTTAAATACATTTTCTTCCTACACTTGTTTTATGCTCCATTTTCATATTAACAAATCAAAGCAAATACATTATTTTGCAAAAAAACTAAACAGTAAAGCAAAGACAAATGTCCCACCCTGAAAGTAAAGCACAGACAGAAATAGAACACTTCTTCACTGTCCTACACAAGCTGTATTTTACCGTTTCATCAATTTGTTGTATTCACTTGTCTCTGCCCATTGTAAACCTAATTTCATATCATTTTCAGAAACTTATTCTAAACAAAAGTTTTAATATTACATGAAAGAGTTCAGTTGGGAAACACGGTCAGCAGAAGCAGAGGCCTTACGGCCTTCAGTATCCCACAGCTAATTAGTTACTAAAAGAAACTCTTCTTCCTCCTATTCAGTGCTGCCAACTTTGGAAAACTGGGACGACAGCCAGACCACTTTTACATTCAGGAGAACTCGCTCACTGTCTGGGGGAAGGAAATCAGGCCAAGCTGAGGCTGAAACTGTTGTCCCGCATAAAACGGCACATTTGATGTGAAATGCAACATTGTGTGCTGCAAGAGACCCTAATATTGTCTTAAGTCCTCAGCCTGTTCACATTTTAATGTATGAAAATGATCAAAAACACAGCAGCAGTTGAAGTTCAGGATTCAAAATAAGAAAATTAAAAAGGAAAATGATCTTAACTTTCCTCCAGTATGTGAACATGATTTAAAAACAGAGATTAACCGACTCACATCATCAGAGGAGAAGACATGGCAGATCATTAAGCACTTCTTCTGAGGCCCCGAGGATGAGGCTGGATCACCTTCCTGCCCTTTACGCTTCCTCCGTGCCATCAGGACCACAATGTCGCCAATGTCAGCTATGTAAGAGATCATCTGCAGAGCGTGATCCATCATGGCTTCCTGAGTGGAGACAGGACATGAGGGGGTTAATGTAATTTGTAATTTTTATTAGAAACAGAGAGAAGGGAGGAAGCTCTGGAGTGCAACCTGCAGAGACTTGAAACTTACTGGAGACTGTGAGGTAATTGAGTGAATACAATGAGCAATGCCACACCTTGTTTATTTTTATCTGTGAGCTTATTACTGCCTGGCACTCAACTTTCAAACAGAGAACATTTAAAACCTCACCTTGGAGAGACTCATACTAAAGATTTAATTAATTTAAATAGGATTATTATTACCCTCTTGCACATTTCAAGATGTTACATTACATATCATGTAACTTTGCATATTTTCAGGTGATTAATTTGCACATTCCTGTGCACTGAAAGTACTTCTATTACTTTTTGGGATTTCTAAACCTTTGATTACACTTACTCCGATTTGATTTGACTTGTAACTCTGCTTCTTATTTGTCTTCTAACACTTAATACCTACTGGCTGGCAACACTGTTTTAAGTCTGTATGTTACAGTTTCCTGTTAAGTCCTAAGACACCAAGTTAAATTTCTTGTATGTGAAAACCTACTTTGCAATAAAATAAGATTCTGATTCTTAGAATAATACCATAAAAGTATGGTATACATGGTGTGTTTCCATTACGTTCTCAAGCATGTTTCAGTGGACGCTCAGGCCTTTATCAAAGTCTGAAAAATACAGTATGTTCACCCCGTGTTTAACAAATCAAGTTAGTCCTCCAACCAACATCTTAAAACAGAGCAGGAAGGTTTGAGCTCTGTACAGTTCATCAAGACTATTCTTCTTGCCGAGAAGCATCCCAGCATGAAAACACCAACACCCAGGACAAACATGCATCTGACATGTAAGATTTCATTTATAACTTAGACCAAAACATTCTGCAACACTGGACTCACAAGCTACACACACATTATCATCATAAAAAAAGATTTAGTGAACTTCCATGTGATTAAAGTGTTGCTATAAAGAAGCTGACTACAGAATCTAAGATGTGTCCTTTAATGCAACAAGAGAGAGAATTTCTGAATAAAGAAAGTAGTTTAAAAAAATCCCTTTTACGTAGCTGAAACCCCAGGACCCTGATGTTGGAGAAAATGCAAAAATTAAAACTATGTGGCTCAAGCATTAAGTATATCATTTGTAAACAGGAATGTTAAAAAAGAAAAGTGTGTTTATCTTTACAGCCTCGTTTCAGTGAGGAGCAATCAGCCATGCAAAGAGAAGAGATGACAGCAGATGACCCACTTTGAATCTCCTGACAATTCAACCACATAGTGGAAGAAAATAGACTCTACTATTACTGCAACATTACTGCAGAGGCCTCGTATTAAATCACCGCCCAGTTCTATATTAAGGATTCACTGATGCGAAAGCTCAACTTGAAGGTGAACATTTAGAAGTGTAATGCTTCCTTGTAAACTAAAAGGTTTTAGTAAGTTTTTACATTTTATATTTTTAAAAAGCTGAAAGAATCTTTTGGAATGCTTCCAATATATTGCAACATTGCCAGACGCAAGTAAAATTGTTTTTTGCTTTAGATGTCATTTAGATCTGGCCTTGCACTCGACATACAAAGCTTTGAGGTGATTTAAATAGTCAAATTTGCTGCCTTGCTCCTTGCCAACTTCCATACAACTGATGCTGTCTGTCTTTGCTACGCACACGTGGAGCCTGCATGTCAACAAACTCTGTGTCTTGTGAATAAAGTAAAAAACAACAACAACAACCTCTGTTTATCCAAGAACTCTTGTTTTCTCTTGCATGAACCAGTAAAAAGAAGTTGTCGTTGCACTGCATGTGATTATTGTACATAATAATAATCTAACCTTTATTGATCCCCTTGGGGAAATTCCTTCTCTGCTTTGACCCATCTTATTCAAGTTAACCTTAACTATACATACTAGGAGCAGGGGGGTGCCGCGGTGCAGCGCCCGGGGAGCAGTCAGGGGTTAAGGGCCTTACTCAAGGGCCCACAGTGGTGGTGACTGGGACTAGCGGTCGCTCTCACTTTCCCATCTCAACCTCTTGCCAGTCCACGGGCTCGAACCGGTTACAAGTTCGCTTCACAAACCACTAGGCCACCACTGCCACATTGCAATGTTGATGCTGAAATGATATATTGTGCAGCTCTACTTGACGACTCACAGACCCTACTAAACATCTTGTGTATTTTTAGATCAGGTTTTCCTAAAACTTGAAGACTTAAAATATAAAACCAAACACATCTCAATTCAGACTTCATCCAACATCCAAGACTCTACTGAGATCATCAGTTCTTGTTAGGTAAAAAGACAGGAACCCATCTTTACATGGTAACAAAATGGTTCTAGTAACACTACTAATATTACATAGTACTAATACTATTACTATATAGTACTAATATATGACACTGATTTATTTTGAGTGACAGCAATTCTGAAAGAAAGGGAGAATAAATGTACGTGGTGAGCTTACAGTACCTGTGTGTCAGCAGTGAGCACTTTGATTCGTTGAGTGGAGATGAATAGATCTACTTCTGTCATTGGCTGAGATTCTCCCTCTGGAGCCTAAAAAAAACAAAAAAAAAGTTTAATGCAGTCCTTTAACAACACTGGTCTTTGTTAAGATAGATATGTGTATTCATATTCTAATGGTGACATCCCAGTCAGCTAGCGTTGTCATTATAGCAGAATTTGGACTTTCATGTTGCTACATTTAGTGAGAAAAACAAATCAAAAGCTGTACAACAAGTCCAGTAAAGGCTGTTATGTTGAGGTGGCTTCTGTTTCAAAGCATTATCCAGGGTAAGCCGAGGGTTATGGTGCATCTCTTTTTGTTAAATTCACCTTTATTCGGTCCACAGCTTCCTGAGCCTGGGCCATGCGAGCGTTAGTCGATGGGTTCTTCTCTGATTTGATCTGAGTGGAGCCCAGATACTTGGCACCGAATATGACTCCATCCAACAGGTCTTCAGGGTCGCAGGGACCAGGCACTAGAAAAGCAACACACAATGATATATAAACATTCTTTCTGTTGTCAATGATATATTTTACAGATCATTGTTCAGTGCAAAAAAAAGCGTACTGGAGTTACTCACCGTTTTTATATGAAGGTTGGTCATCAGCACTCTATAATGACAGCAAAAAGATAGAAAGGAATTAATTTAAGTCTAGGATCAAATGCATGTGATGCAAAGAGAACTTCTGAGTAGTTAGTTAAAAAAAACACAAAGAAACCTGTTTTCATTTGCTGGTTGCTGCTTCACAAATGGATGGAAGTATACACAAGATGATTTATCACCTTTATACAAGTCTGCAAGTATCTGGCTTTCATATGCCCAAATGGTCTAATCCTAGTCCATGATGACTGGCCCCCAGCAACCATGTGCTGTTTGTCCACAACGCCCATTGGATGATTACTGTTGAGCACAACTGGTCTAACCGGAGAATCACAATGTTGAAAGATTGCATGCAGTTTTGTTCTCTTTCGATAAAATGAGTTGGTGTTTTGACTGTTTTGCTGGTGCATCTGTGAGTTTCCATGCAGGTTGAAATGTACTAAATTATCGGGATTGCAAAAAGAAGGAATCACAACTGGGTTGGCAGTTAAAACCAGAAAAGTCAGCGAAAGTCTGTTGTTATTTGTCTGGATTGAGGCTGTAAGCTAATGACAGACTTGGGTACCATAGAAAGCCTTTGCTGGATAAATGATGGTGTTATGTCTGGAGATTAATGATAGCACACGTGTGCATAATGGAAGTCCTTGAAATGTTGTTATTCACAAATGGTCTAACCCACTAATTTTTGCTGCCTACTCCCCGGTTTTAGTGCATATGGCATTTCTACTGCATCATCCTATCAGGCCCACAAACTCCTAACACACCATGCTAAACTACAAGCATCCTGAACCTGACAGATTTAATGGTAACACAAAGATCCATTTTACATTATTACAAAACAGCTAAATGTGGGTTAGCCCACTTGTGCAAACTGCCATCCATTTAAGCTGAGATGACCACTAAAAGCAACCAACACTGTTAAATCAGTGGAGTTTCCCTTTAATGTCTTAAAACTGAGGAGATGTCTTTGGTAAGAAACATGACACTAAATATTATGAGTCAGCTGGTTTTTAGGTGAACTCACACTTTTAGAGAACAGAGGATTGTCTATCCAGGGCCTGCTGTCCAACACTGGTTCTATAACTGCTCCATCACCTCCACAGTCTTTTGTTGTAACGTTTGCAGAGGTGGTTGTTGTTTGTTGGCATGAAATGATGGGAGGAAGCTGCGTGTGACTCCTCTTAGTCTTCTGACAACCACAGCACTCAGAAGTTGCTTTTAGTTGAGTCATCGGCGGCAGCACCAACCGAGGACTCAGTGATTGTTTGGTTTCTTTTATTCTCTGCGAAATTATTCCTGAATGAGAATCTCCAGAATTGTGTTTCTGATCCACTGATTTGCTGACAGATGGGTCATTTCTTATGTTCTTGCTGCTGTTTTCTGGTTCCTTTTCACTCTGGCAGCTGTTACCTTCTTCTTCCTCCTCTTCCTCCTCCACAGGCTCCTTCGCTGAGGCCAGAACAGGCATTAAGTTGACACAAAGCCTCATTATGTTCCCTGATGTCTCACATGTAGTCGTACCTTTGTCTGTAGTGGACCTGCTGTTTGTCTCTTTGATCTTCTCCTTTGACTTCACGGTTCTCATTGATTTCTTTACTTTACCCACAATCAGTGGACCAGAGTCTGGTTCAGGGTTCTCTAATTTTACCATCCATGTCTTCTTCTCTTTCCTCTTTCCAAAATTCATGTAAAAACACTGTTTTTATCTTTTCCGATATCGCCCAAACATCTCTTAGAAACCTCTCCCTGAGATCAATCAGACTAAACTCCCTTTCTGTGAGTGAGAAAGACTCACAACAATCAGAGGACTCTGGCAGCCCTATTAAACCTGCTGTTATGGTAACATGCACACAAACTCCAGTCACCCTTAATGAGTGGGAATAAGTCAAGTTAACTCAAAGCAGGAATAATGCCTGAACCAGGGCTGCTCCAAGATGGTGGATTTGAGAGATGATGGAGGTGGCAGAGGCTTTATTTTGAAGTTTAACTGGAATTTTTGTTTGCTGAGGAGGGACGAAGATTGTCTATTACAAAGATGGCACACTCAGGATGTTCAACCCTGATCTACACTGTTCATACATATTTGTATCTGTGTGTTAGATTTAAAATGTAAGATAAGATCATTAAAAAAAAACAAGAAACAAACGATAACACTACCCTCCTCGTGTTTATTATTATGTATGTTATTATCTGTTTTCTACATACATATTAAATATATGTAAATATATGGTTCAGATGAGCCTATCTAGTTATACACCTAATTATATTTCTCTGACATAGCTTACTGCTAATCACTGTAATATTTAATGTTGAGGATTGTTTGCAGGTCTTTATGTGATTTGTGTGTGATGTGATGTGATCTAAAAATAGATTTTCTAGTG
>OMNN01000532.1:0-10042 GCA_900302755.1 Chromis chromis | reverse complement strand
AACTCAATTTCTGCATTTTACCCATCCTACTATACATAGCAGGAGCAGCGGGCTGCCGCGGCGCAGCGCCCGGGGAGCAGTCAGGGGTTAAGGGCCTTGCTCAGGGGCCCAACAGTGGCTGCAGTGAGGTTCGATCCCCTGACCTTCTGATCAGTAGTCAGGGGCTTAACCTGTTGCACCACCACTGCCATCTTGTAACACAAAACATACCATATAATGGGGTATGTCGGTTATTCTGTCAGTTATTTTCGTGATTGTTTGATTAGTTGTTTGTTCTTTAAAATGCAAGAAAATAGTACGAAATGTCACTCAGTGTTTGCTAAAGCCTTACATGACAAATGTCTTGTTTTGTCCACAACCCAAAGACACTCAGTTTACAGTCATAGAAGTGGAAAGAAACCAGAAAATATTTACATTTAAGAAGCTGGGATCTGACATTTTTTCTTCTCTAAGATGTACGCAAACCTATTAACCAATTGTAGAAATATTTGTCCAATAACTGAATAGTTGTCAACTAATTGATGAATCTCTGCAGCTCCTTACTGGGGCCACCTTTGTCGTATGTGAGAACTGGAAATGCCGCAAAAAGAATGTGTAAGAGCGAAGACCTCAAACTGTTATCGTTCATTAAGTCCAAAATGTGACTTTTAGTAATTTGAGACTAAATCATCATCTTAAATCCTGGAAGTAAACATTCTTCTGCCTCACTGTTCTCTGAACTCTCATAGGTTGTTGATGGTGTTTAACCACCAGAAGATATCCGACTCACTCCCACAAACACTGCTGGACAAAGTTTCTGCTGGTGTTTCTGTTAAATGTGTCTCAGTGTACCTGCTGGCTCTGATAGAGCAGGTAGTTCTCCTGGGTGATGTGGAAAGAGGCGACGGTGGTCACAGTGCTGCTGTTCACCCTGATGGTGATGTCGGTGTCATGAGAACCTCCCAGAGCTGCATACGTGGCCAAAGCCTGCAGAGCCACAACTGTGTCCTGAGGGGAAACAAGATTCAGGGTCAAACGCTACATATCTGAGATTGTGTTCTGTTACAGCTCAGTCACTGATGGACGGTTGCTTTGATATTCACTGCTGATTTCCTGTTTACAGCCGTGTACGAGTGTAGCTGCACGTCCTGTGTCTTGCACATGTTTGTGCATCTGTTTTTGTGTAAATTTCTGACACACGAAGCCTTGCTGTGCTGAAGCCACTGACAGTATTTAGATGTTTTCTGTCTCCCATCTGTGATACATGTTTGTGCACGTGAGTGTCCATGCGTGCTAAGACGTCTCTTTAGTCACCACATACCCAGACGGCCACAGTCTCCCTCTGATGTGACATACGACCACAGTTTACTGCTAAAGTGACACAGATGGGAAATTTTCCTTTTACATAGATCCAATTTGACCAATAGTGAAAAAGTCTCGTCTTTACAGTTTGGTTTTATTGTTTTGTTGTTGTGAAAATGATATAATGCACCAAAAGAGGAAGAAAAGAAGAAGAAGCCGCAAGATTCTGAAGGCTTGGCAAATGTTTTCTGACATGTTTGTTCCTATTTATATCAACTGCATATATTTCCATTAATGTGTCTATTGTGGTGTCATGCTAACTTTAAGATCTCCATCCAGTTGATCTTATCACCTGCATCATGCCAGTTTGTTTCCATGAGTGAGTGACATACTGGAAACTCAGCAGCTAAATACACTGATCAGGCAAACATTATGACCACCTGCCTAATATTGTGTTGGTCCCCCTTATGTGGTCAAACATGCTCTGAACCATTGGGCATGAACAAGAGGACCTCTCAGGGTGTCCTATGGGGTCTGGCACCAGGACTTTGACAGTGGATCCTTTGGGTACTCTGGGTTGTGCAGTGCAGTGTGAAGTTGTGTCACTTGTTAGGACTGGGGCAGGTCATTTCAGTTTGATAGTCAGTCATATACTCAGCTCCCCATACAGTCAGTAGAAGCTGCTACAACAAGGAAAAAGTCATTATATGTGCTGGATATCTGGTTTGCTATGACTTCTGCAGCTTCAACACACACTGAAAACAAAGCTATCCACAGAGTGTGAGGAGGAATATTTAAGTGATTAAATCAGCAGGCAAATACTCCGTCATTGTCAGATGTCAATGATCTGGCTGCTCCCATTATCATTTAACTATAGGATATATGAAGTGCTCTGGCTTGTTTGTATTTCTTTAAATGAAACATAATCACTGCTGAGCCCCGGAAATTTACTAAAAAAAAAAACACTGTTGCCTTATTGCATTATCCAAATCTCTAGCACAACTTGCCACAACTTTACTGAATTGGTAGCTTTACCACATGAACTGTAGACTGTCACATTATTTACACATAATTCATCTGCCATTATTTAAACCCTGATTGATGAGAAAAACCCAAGATTAAGTTGACTGTTTTTCAGATCTGACCTGAGTGCTTCCAAATCCTCCCCTGTCGTTTCTCTGTTGGCTGAGCCACTTCATGAGGCTGACACCCTCTGAAACCAAACCCAGCCTGTGCAGAGTCAGCAGCACGTAGGACACCATCTCAATGTCTGCAGAGCGAGGCTGCCACGACGACGACACGCCGTCGTACGGGGAGGACCACCCCAGGCCTCCGTCTGCTCACAGAGGAACATTCAGAGAAGAGATGTGTAGCGTTAAAAATGTTGAAGCTTGTTGTAAAAGTGTAAAAACAAAGTCCAAAACATAAAAAAAGGGCTGAGTGAAGGATGTTAGACGATTAGGTATGTATTTTAAAAATGCTGGCCGTGCTAAAGATGCTTTCAGACTGCAAACATGAAGGTCTCAGTTTAGTACATGTTATACTGTGTGACACTGTACGATTCTAATCTGCCAGATTGTGCAATAGATCCCTGATGAATCATAATGATACAATGCAAAAAAACAGAAATACATAAGCAAAAATACAAGATCAGCATGTGTCCCAAAATGTCTAACTATTTCTTTAAAATATGGAGACATAGCTGTCGTACCTATTGTCTCAGCTCGTTCAATCAGAACGGTGAGTGCCATTTGGGCGCTGGAGCTGCCGTCCAGAGCCAGAGCGTAGGTGAGCAGGCTGAGGCCGTAGCTGCTGGAGACTCCCATAGCCAGCCGGGTCTCCAGGTACATCAGGGCGGCCGACACCTCGCTCTCATACTGAGCCTGACAGACAGAAAAGAGGGCAGCAGCATGTGAGACGTGAGATCAGCTCAGTGGCATTTATAGGATCAGATCATCAGTAATTTAAATGCCATCTGCAGCCACATTAGCTCTTCCAGACTGCTCATTAAGGTCAGACTTAATTGATTCCTGTGGGGAAAACAGAACCAAAGTCTTAAAGAGAGAAACTTATACCTGCCTGTGCTGTTTGTCTCTACTGAGAAGCCTCATTCTGATCATTTACAGGTTTGAGAAGTGATTATTTTGTATATATTCAATAAAACAAATGTAATAAACTTTGTTGCTGCAGGCAGTTTCTTTCTTTATTATCTAAAACAATGGTGACCCCTTGCTGGGACTCCAACAAATTAACCCTCAGAACCCCAAGCAGTTTCTGGGTGTTTTTAGCTTAACATTTTTACTCACTGTGGGCTCTTTTTTCACTGCAATAGAAAGTCCTGCACCTCTAGGGAAACAGCACAACCAAGTAGACAGAATTTGAAATATGTCTTTTGATATATTTGACTTATAATGCCATAAATCATAAAAACAGACAAAAACTAAAGTTGAATTTGTTTGATTATTTATTTTACAAAAATGAAAAAAATAATAATCTCAGAATCACAATGAACAAGTGATTTTGATGACATCTCATGATTTTAAGCTCAGATTTGTTTAGGATTTCCGACAGAATGCCATGTCACAGGTAAATAGCTCTACAACATTCAGAAAGTTGAAAAGTAGACGAATTATGGCACTTTTTATAAGACGACATGCATTTCAAACCTGGAGGTGAGTATTGGGGATCAGAGGGTTAAATTTCAGGAGTCACAGTGAACTGGAAACACATGCATGATATTTGTAATATTAGTAATAATAATAAAGAATAAAAAACTTTGTTTAGCACTTTTTGAAAACAAAATTACAAAGTGCTTTACAAGTCTGTAAACAATGATATCAACTATTTTAAAACCGTTAGACAACTTTTGAGCAACAAAAAAAAAGCTGCACATGAGAGATAAAAAAAGAAAAGCAATATAAAATAATTAAAATAATTAATAAATAACATAAAATTATTCGATTTTAGAAAGTGACTTGTTAGATAAAAGCAATTTCACACTTTCTTTCTTTGCTAGTTTTCTTTTAACTGTTCAGGCTGGAGCTACTGTGCTAAATTATTCTTTATTGCCTTCTATGTATTTTAGTGTTTCTTTAATAAAATTCTATCTATTTTACAACTGAATCACTTCATAGGCACACACACCATAGACACACATACAAGCACATATAAAATGATCTTTTTCACCAATGCTAGCATAAATAATTCTAGATGCAATAAATCAAGAAACAACAGACATCCAAGCTATTTTAAATATGCTCCGTCATATGGTGGTAGTAAGATGTATTGTATTGTAATGCTGCTGATTTTCTAATTGGGCTAAGCAGTTTTTTTTCATTTTAAGTGAACTCTCAAAACTGTTTTTTTCCCCCTTCTGTCTTATTAACAGCTTGTCAGTTGTCTGGAAACCACTTTGATTTGATTTTCACTGACTTGAGTAAAAGGCGCTATATGATTTAAGTTTATTGGCTCTCACCCTGATGTCGCTGTCTTGTAGCAGAGCAATCAGGACGTAGGCCGTGAGGGAAACAGGCCCGTCCAGGCCTCCTTGGAGCTCGGTGTGAATGACCCTGCCGGGCTCCTGGAAACTCCCGTCGGCCGCCTGCTGGGTTGCAATCCAGGCCGCCGCACGGTCCAGCACCTGAGAGTCGATGCTGATGAAGGGACGCGCCTGCAGGAAACACCTCAGCACGAAAGCAGAGAGCCTGTAGAGACAGAGTTTCTCCCATCAGGGTTTCTGAGAATCTGAAAAATGTCCCAGAAGAGTTCAGTCCACAGATGAAGCTTAATGTTTGTATTTCTAACGTACCAGGTGCTTCCAGATGAGTCCGATTCTCCAAAGGCACTGAAGGAGCCGTCAAATCTCTGGAAGGACAACTCTCGCTCATAACCTGAGGAGTAGGACAGCAGAGGGCAAATGAGGAAGTCAGAGCAAAATGATAAACACTGAGGAGATTTACCAAAAAATAAAAATAAAAATACTGTATACAACATCTGGTTGAAGCAAAAGCTGTTATCAAGCTAAATCGACGTGTTACAAGAAGGTAGGATCAAATATTATACTCTTAATACCGGTTAAAAGTGGAATCATGAGCAGAAAAACAAACAGGCTGTAAGTATCAACGGTCACAACCATGTATACATACAGTACACTCACTGAGCACTTTATTAGTACACATGTGAAAATGAATGCAGTCAATCAACACAACAGCTCTGCCATAAACTCTACCTTTATCAAATCTTCTACATTTTCACTATTTGTTGTTAAAACAGAATTAATTCTACTTTATGTCTTTTTATTGAGGTCATTGTAGGTGGTAGTGTATTACTGTATTACATTTAAAAGGGTTCCTACTATTTTGTCCACCCCATTAACATACAGGAGGGGCTTTCATGTCGGAGTGTGTTACTGTGGTGTGATCTTTGGGTCGACCTTTCATCATAAACCTCGTGGCTCGGTCCACGGTGTTCTGGTCGGCCTGTCCGGTGGTGTTCAGGTACTGGAGGACGTAGATGTTTGGAGCAAAGTTGATCATGTTCTGTTCACCGCAGCCGTAAGGCATCCGGATCAGAGAATCCAGACCGCTGATGGACGGGCCGAGGATGTCGCCTTCATCACCATGGAAAGAAGACAAATCAGATATCATGACAAACATTGCAGAGACAAGTAATTAGTTTGACTGCGTGAAGGAGCTGCAGAACATTTAGAGTCAATGCAGATTATTGATACAAAACGTTAGATTGTCTGAGGGCACAATTGTTGAATTAAACATCAGTTAATGAGTCCTAGTAGTAGTAGATGAATGATAATGAGGTTCTTCAGGTTTTACTGACTAACTTCCTTGTATGTCTTTCATACAGAGTTCAGAGCATTTTTGACCACATAAGGGGGACCAACACAGTATTAGGCAGGTGGTCATAATGTTATGCCTGATCAGTGTGTTTTTGGTATGACTCTAATATGAATGTCTTTCGAAGCTACTGTACCAAATTTCTCTATTTTAAAACTTTACAATCCCAGATTAATATTGGCTATATCCACATGACCCGACCCAGTCTAAAAAGTAGTGCTGACTGGATAATGAAGCTGCAGTAAGGTGAGTCGGATCATATATTAGTTTTTCCATGTTTCCCTCTCTGAGGTTAAGACGGCAGCAAAGCAGATCTCATGTCACTCTCAAAGCTGTATCACCACACAGCTAATAAGCACGGGGCACCAGAGACTGCTAGCTTGTCAGACATTTTTTCACCTCCAGGGTCATGGACATATGAACTTTAAATAACCTTTAAACTATTGTTTGATTGGAGGTCATGGGCCTTTGGGCAGGTAGTCTCTAATTGGCTCATTTCCTCCCTTCCTCATTGTGACATTTTGGGTCCTCACATGTCCGTCACCGGGTCCCCCTGCTGACTTTAGCTGTCTCTGCCGACTACAGAGGAACAGCCCCCGCTGAGGAAAAGCATTTGGAACTTCTGAAAATAAATCACATCATTAAGTTTTGATAGTACTTCTTGCTGATTATTAAATTATTTACATTGCAGCGGATTTGTTTTCTTGCCTTTGCTATGTAGAAAATGAGTTCATGGACAAGCACAATCTAACACGGAAAGGCCACAGACCATTCTTGTGCCTCATTTAAACCTGTGAGGGTAAATAGAAGGATGGTAGACCAAAAACAAAGTAGCAGAACTGAGAGGAAGAGAGTCAAAGCAAATGAGTCATACCACCTTAACAGTTAGAAAAGTAGAAACCCACACATCACTGAATGCAGGATTCATCCATGACTGTAATTAATGGGAGAATAAACAGTGTGTTTGACAGGATATCCACCCACATCTTTCTGATTAACGTGGGCTGGGAAAGGGAAAAAGTTTCATGCTCACAATGCTTACAGGTTCACCATAATTTTTGCAAAACTCTTACCGACCAAAATACAGTTGAATTGTCATCAGACTTGATAATCCAGGGACTGAAAGCCACCCATCCTTCCTAGCATGTGTTCCAGGCTACCATTTGTCAGTGGCCACGTGCCATATCTTGTTGTCCAATTGTGTACCTGGCAGGCAGCAACAGGGACTTGCTCTGCCAAGAGGCGGCACTTGGCCAGGCACATCCTTAACTGAGAGCAATAATGCAGCCCATATGGTGATAGAAAGCTCGGGCGCCATTGATGGCTGAAGGAGCCATCTTACTTTGGTCTGGATGTATCACTTGGCTCTGATCAAACCGGATCTCTGTGTGTATGATTGTTAAAAAAAAAAAAAAAAACCCAATCGGAGAAGGGAACAAAGCTAATTCATTGGCCCGAAGCAATCTACCAAGAAGGACAGAGAGAACATGAAAGGAGCTTTTTGCTCTACACTCCACTTCTATTGCAGAATACTGTCAAACAGCACTCATCATATCTCATGCTGTCCCCTCTGTGTCTCATTTTTTATTTATTTTTTTGCCATTGCTTTAACTTTCAGTTTTTTTCCCCTTTTTGTAGGAAAATATGAGTATTGGACACAGACTGTATAAACTTCTGACCAATTATCTGCCTGGACCAGCCGTGTTTATTGCCTGTCCAATTAGGGGCCAACAGAATAGAAATGCAGGAGGATTCAACTATGAGTAGTGATGAGAAAAATACAAGTATTACATTCTTAGTGCTTACTTTAAATTATTTTAGTTTCTTATTGCTGTTGTGATTGTCACAGTAGAACATTTCTCAATCTGATTTTATTTTTTTGTTTTTTTGTTTAAACCAGCAAATTAACCATTGCAGTAAAGAAAAATATGTTGAAAACAGGAACATCCCCTCAGCTGCAGCACTTACACACAGATTTTGAACCCCAAATCATACAAATCCTTCATTGTATTAATGCTGCTGCTTTGCCCAGCAGCTTTGTCCAAGTCTTAACAAAAACACAGTCGGCAGCCACACAGCATAGAAATTAATTTAAGGGGTTGGCAGTCATCCCCAGACATGCTCCGAATTATACTAAATTCTCATCAATTTCCCTCTATATCGTGGGATTTCTATATCCCAAGCTCTGGTCCATTCATTCATTCTCTCTCTTCCCTGTGCCATGTTGCTGTATAAGTGCTTTTTGATTAGTTTTGATTTGGAAAAATATCATTTTACCTCTCCAACTGTGTGACAGGTGTTAATTTTTCCAGCTTCAGACCACTGCCGGAACTCCCAAGGGAAATTCTTCCGCAGTAAATTCCCAGATTTTGATAAGCAAAGGTTCAGGTCTTGTTGCTGAACTCAGCAGTAACCTTGTCAGACTCAATGATATTTGTTTCAATTGATGGAGCCAGTAACTCAGAACAGGACAAAACAGTGGCAGAAGAAGTTTGGTCTATATTATAGCCTGTAATGCCACATCTACACAAGCTCTCTTTTGATCTCCACATCAAACTATATTCTAAATTATAGGCTTTACACTGATCAAAACATGATAAATCATTAGTAATGCAGGGAAGATGTGCACAAGAGCTTATTATTATTCGTGAAGGCTGCTCAGGATATCTGCATGTGCATTTCAATGTTTGAAATGTGATAGTACATCTTTGATTTAGTTAAATGCAGTTATAAATAATACAAAAATAATACATCAGGTTATTCATGTGACCGATTTTATTTCAATCTGCAACAAGCTCAGCTGCTGCTGATTATTTTCTATTTGCGTTATTCAACATTAATGATGTGTCATGTTCAGGAAACTTCACTGACACATTCAGTGACAACATATCTGTGCCAGACACATTAAATTTGTTAACAAAAAGGCTGATAGAAAACACAGTCTGCTTGCAGATACGCTTCCTTGAAAACATACTTGCTGTTGGAATTTTGTCATGCGCAAATATTGCTTCCAGAAGTTTGCCTGCAGATGTTCAGATAAAAATGTAGCTCCTTCAGAGGTAGTGTCCCTTTTGTTCTTTATGACATGTTTAGTTTAGTTTTTTCTGTGCATTAAAGGGGAGTAATTCTGTAGAAACAAACAAAGGTTGATGTTCGAGCCATTTTGTTTGTTGCCCATTTACAGAGATGGGGCTTTATCTGTTCAGCACACACAGAATGGACAACTAACGAACTGTGAAAAAAATATTGGATTTGATTTTTAAAAAATGCATTTGGTAAGACTTGCATAAGCTACTTTATATCAGTGTGGAATCTTGGTCAACTCTGAATCCCAAAACCCACCAGCAGGTTTGAAAAGTAGATTTTCTTTTAAAAGTCTTCAAAGTTTCACTATTAATCAGAGCCAGAAACCATAAAAACAGAAAGCATCAGATTTTTTAGCTTCTGGCAGACCTTGAACTACTCATCTGTAACATGCCATTGTACTGAAATACTTAACCAAATCGAAGCTTAAAATTATTAGATTTTGTCAAAGTCACATTATTCTGCAAAGCAAAAATAAACTCTTAACTGAACCATTTTCTAAACCAAATTCAGGGACTTTCTGAACTTTGCAGAGCAGATAGGAGACAAATATGAAACCATATTAAAAATGTAGCCCTAGCAGCAATATACTGTAGAATAAATATTTTCTTCTAGTAATGGTAACAAACATCTACATGTGGATTCCAGGCTGTTTCATTTTTTTGTAAAATAAGTTTAAGAACTTCAACTTTCATTTTTTTATGATTCATGGCAGGGGTGTCAAACTCAAATACACAGTGGGCCAAAATTTAAAACTTGGACAAAGTCGTGGGCCAACATTGATATTTATTGAAAAAATCTTCCTCCAGATATAACAATGAACCTTT
>OMNN01000528.1:42370-61654 GCA_900302755.1 Chromis chromis | reverse complement strand
AAAGCTTACCAAAAGGGTAAATAAAACACCAGAGTCATATTTCAATAAACAGAGAGACAATTAGCACATTAATAATTGATTTAAAAACATCATTATACTGAGAGATAATGTGTCAAAATCTGTTTCAATAGAAATAAAAGATTTTTCCTACAAATATTAGATGGGCAATGCAAGAAAGTTTTTATGTTTTTTTTTATTAACAACAACATAAAAAAAGAAAGAAGAAAGAAAACATTTAGTTAAGGTATTTGGTTCCCATTTTAAATTTCCTATTGTTGGCTTTATGCTATGCTCATGTCATATTGGTGATATCATACCTAAAGCTATCTATCCAATATGACATGAAAGCAGCATTAGAGTAAAGAAAATGTCATTTCACATTGTGAATTTGATGCCTGACAATCCATGACTCAAACACTGTCTATCCAATATACTCATTAACCACATTTTCCTGCACTCCAGTTCACTAAGCATGAATTAGATAACACTTAGCATTTCGCTTAAGGCTTGTAAGAAATAAAGAACACTGCCTTTGAGAGAAGTTGATAGCTTTCAGTAGAAAACTGGAGTCTCTTCTACACTAAAACAAAACTTCACATGTACAGCAAAGTAAAAAAAGTACAGTGAAAGAGCTGGAAAACTCAGCAGACTTTAAAATTCTGTGGGGATGAATTTTAATCACTACAATGTTTGTATCTGGTATATTTTTGTGTGTTTGACTGTGAGGAAAGCCCATTAAACACAGCTTATTTCTGGCTGAAACTGGAGAGCAGGTGAAGAAGAAGGAGGGCTGTCGGTCACAGATGTAGACGAATACAGCAGGACTATGGAAAAGTCAGGTATCCCTGTGAAAATGAAACTGATGACCAGATGAAATGTTAATGGTACTGTAGTCACCCAGGATTCAGTCCCTGTCAGTCACACCTGGGCTAAAAATAACATCGGCCACTGACAGCGGTGAAACCCCAATGCTGTTTACAACAGAGACCGGTTCTCTTCCTTTATGAATTATTCAACTTTTTTTTTCATTTTAAGAATGCACCCGGAGAACAAAGTGTAATGAAATGATTTCTCCTAGGGTTTGTTCAGTGCTTGATGGAAAGGCCTCTGGGCTTCCTCACCTTGTCATATCAACATGTCAGCGATAGGACATCTCAATCACTCATAGATAACACTGTATTCACTGCAGTCTTTTCCAACCATCTCCCAGTGGTTTAAAAATGCATAAATTGTTAATATAAAAATGCTTTTGGAGTTGTGTAATCCATTATGTATTTTTACTTCTGAGGCAACAAGGCTTGAGGAGAATATTTTAGTTTTCCCATGAGATTCAAAAAGTCTTTCTGTTTTCTGCAACATCTGTTTCTTCATTGTAGTGAATATTGAAATTGTCAGACTATTACAGCTTGCATATCCAGGAATATTAGGTAAAATGAAACCCTGGTTTTTAATGGGCAGTTTTTGGCTTTGTCATTCATCTAATTTTTTATGCCATTTGGGCGCTACAGTACTACAAATGGAAATAGACACATTTGTATATTATATAATTTCAGCAGTGTCTTTCATGAGTGTGCCTACATGCCGAAAGGTCTGTAATGAACTACACAACATAGAAATGCATTAGATTACATGGGTTTTCCTGGCTCAGAATGGCCTTTTTGGGGGTGAATATGCAGGACAGTAAACATGATCAGATACGTGTACAGTAAAGGAAAACTGTATGCGCCACCTTTTTTCACTGAAATCTAGGCATTTTCTATTTTTTGTAAATATATCATGTGTGAGTAAATGAAATCACATTTAACAAAACTGGTTAAAAAAAACAGAATTGCTACTTTTATTCTCAGTTCTTATCATTTAGGAGCTTGTGATTTTACTTTGCTGCTGGCTAAAACCTTTTAGAGGCCACAAAAAAACAGGGATTATTAGTTTTTTGCCTCACCATTTTGCAACTACTCCACATAATTGCTGTTTTGGTTCGATTTCTAAAATGTGTCTGATCTTAGTAGGTGATGTTTTGCGTTACCTTTGAGGACTCAACGTTCTCTCCTGTGCTGTCATTGGTGTAAATCATTTGGCCACTTATGGTTTTAAGTGTTTGTAGCAGACTTGGTAAATTAATGTTAACTACAACTCACATTTATTAGTTGTTTACCAAATTTTGTGACAGAGCGGTGACTAAATGAAAATGTTCTTCTCAAAAATGTGTTTGGTTGACATTTCACTTCACAATTTTACTCTTCTAGGAAAATGGTTTCATTTCACTTCAAGATTTAAATGATCTACTCTAATAACACTTCATAGTCCACACATGATTTAAGGATATCACAATACGGGAAGCACACGATGTAATCCACGGGGAAATATTCAGGAGGAATGGCTTGAACAGCTTACCTCGAAATCATATTCCCACTTGCCAACATACTACATAAAATGAAAGAAGATGAGAGGAGAGTCACAGCTGCTGGGTGAAAATAGCAACTCAACTTCTGTGCTGCTTAAAAAAACAACATACAGCACCATCTGGTGGCAGAAAAGAAGTATTCTTTTTCCTCACTATCCAAATCGCCAGAGTGCATCACTGCTCATGCAATCTCCTCATGACACAGACAGGTACAATCAATCAGCAATTCATCAGTCATTCTTCAGTAAATCAGTCATTAGGAGCGAAGAATGGCCACCTGCAATAACAGCCTCATTTTTGAAACAGAGATCCTACCTCAGCATCGTACTCAAACATCTGATTGCCCTTCATGTGGTGACACTTGAGCATGACGACGGGCCCGTTGAGGCGGGAGACGTCCAGACAGAGGTCATCTGTCCTGATTTCTTTATCCGCCGTGTACGAGAACACCTAGAAAATGAGATCTCATTTAGCCCCTCAAAAAAAATCACCAATCCCAACATTATTCATCTTTTTCCATTCAAGAGATAGATGGGGATTTCATTTTGATTACCAGTCTACATCTTTGTGATTTGTGGTGTAATGCAAACCTGATTGCAATTGATTATGTAGTATATAAGGTGTTTTTAGTGCTTTTGACAGACATCATATTTTACTCCCCTTTTTCATGCTTTCCTGTAACTACAAGATTAGATTGAGATTTTGTCCTGTGGGCTGTAGGAGAAACTATAACTAGAGTTGCAAGGATAAAGGGTGCAAACGATTAGACCAAAATACAATCGAATCCTTGCCAAAAAACTGTGAGTCTAATCAACACTGGACTTCAGAAATAAGAGAGGAAACTTGGCGAAAGCTGAGACTTCAACTGTATTGAAAATCACTGGACTGAAGTTGGCAATTCGCACACACGTTGCATCCAAACTTCAAGCTTTCAGACAAAGATGAAATCCTAAGATAAAAATGTGATTCTGTGGGTTTAATTTAAAAGATATTTATTCTAAAAATATATTCTGCACTTTACTTGCAGTGATTATATACAGCAATTTGCCTGAAAAAAATACGAGTTTGTAGTCAAAGGACATTGTGTGTAGACAGATTCAATGCACAAAAAAGAGCTAAAAAATATTACATGTATAATCACATTGAATCATTATATCTAAGTAGCAATAAATATTGCATTCAGATCAATATTTTCTCCTCACCTGGTTTCCCCCCATGCCGTGGCAGTTGAAAAAGCCAACCTTCTCATTCTCCTTTCTTCCCATGTTGTCCACACACTGGTTAGTCTCAACATTTCTGATCTAAAGACAGAAAGCACATAGTTAGAAGTTCAAATTAAACTTCACATGAAAATTTACTCCAGATGTGTTAAAGTCATAGTGAGTAGTGACTACTGTTGTGTTAGTGTTTTTAAATACAGGTGTACCTTTGGATATCTATATTCTATCCGATTACTTAAGTGGTTTACAAAGTACCACAGAGTATTCTCAGGATCCAAATTTTAAATAAGTTTCTTAACCAATACTTGGCTGCCGTAATAATCAACAGTCACTCGATTGTTGAAATGAATGGAATACGGTGGATGTTATGAATCTTTTCACAGTAAACTTGAGTCATGATGGCTTTAAATCAGAATAATCCTCATAGCTGATCTACATGATGGAGTGACTTCTTCACTGTAGTTAATGTTAGTCCAGCTGCTACAAACAGCTGCCAGGTGGAACAGATGTCCACAAATACTGTTGCAGCAACTTTATCAGTCCAGGAAATCTGTCACTGTTTACTGCCACCTCTAAAATGTATTTATACTCAGAGCAGAGTGTCGCCGATACACTTCATCACTTAAGTTTTAATGTTGTTGGAAGCATGTAATCAGAGACCTGCTGCTTCTGAACGTTAGCGGCGTTGGCAGCTACAGCTGTTCTTGCTGACAGACACTTAGCTCCCGGCCTGTGTTAGTATTTAAAATCCTACTTCAGTGTTAGCACGAGCCTCAGGTGCCTATAGCTAACCCGGACAGTTGCCAAACTGTTTTTTTTGTTGTTTTTTTAAATTAAACTTTACACTGCAGAGTTCATCAGCATGACAGCAACAGTTAGACAGCAGGGAGGTGCACTCATTTTATGCGGACTTTATGGGCAGTCAGCCAACATACCTGTAATTCCTTCTCCATAAACAGTAAGTGGCTCCACCTCGTGGCATAATCAGGTAGTACAGAAAATCTACAATACATTTACTGAAATGCATGTCCCTTGATTCCTGCCTTATCCATTAATATGTTTAAAATCAATTTAATTATTAACTGCAATTAATCAATTAACAATTTAACGTTAACATCCCCAATTCTGTTCATCAAAGGGTGTTTATTTCTTTACAAACCCCCAGGTTGAGACCCAAATGAGACGGCAAATATGTTATTTTCCGTGTTAAACAAAGGCTAGTCGGGTACTGCTCAATAGTTATTAATAAATATGAACTTCTTGTCTACATCCACGTTTGCATCTACGTTTATGGCTAACCTCTTCTTCAGTGTTTCAGTTTTTATGTCTAGGGATCTTTCAGCATGACATTCAAATGTATATAAATATATTTTAAAGACAGTTTGGAGCACAAACACAATGTCCAGAAGCACTGGACTAGTTTTTTGACATAAATTTGAACCATTTAGCCAAGTTCTGTTTTTCTTGTAAACCATGGATGCAGCTTCTCAAATATGAGGATTTGATTCTTTTCTTGAATATCTTATAATATTTATAATATCTTATAATATTTGATGAGTTTGTCAGATCAAACAAGTCAATTCAACACTTTACCTTGGGATGTTAGACAACATAAAGAGCCTTTTGACCCAGAGAAAACAGCTTGCTGTTTAAGAAGCGTATGCTGCTGATGTTAAAGCCAGATCACACACAAGTCACAGATTTGAAGACGCTTTCTTCTCAGAAAACCCAAGTGAGAGACAAAACTGACAGCTAGAGCAGCCAATTTTAGCCCAAATTTGTCAAGTCATTTTGTCATTACTGGCTCAACTGTGACTGGTCATTAATTTTTTTGATCATGAAAAATGTTTATCGGCATGTCTTTCTGACAGAGTCCACTGTTTGATTCCAGAGGAATTAAAAATATAACATATTATGTCACAAAGTTATGTTCATCCAACATTATCTCCACTTTTAAAGCTGAAATAGAGAACTGACCTGACAACACACTTCTGAGAAACCCTGTTATCACAGCTCCGACTGACTAACAGTCAAGTCAGCTATCTAATGAACTCATACATTCACAGAGTTAAAGCTGAGCTGACTGTATATGTTGCCTAAGCCATTATTATGCCTATCAAGCAGGAATAGAATGGCATTCATAATTAAGTGATATAAAACCTAATGGTTCCAGCTGTTAAAGAAAGGCTGACTGTGTGTTACGGGGGATGAGAATCAGCCAGAAGTAGTCTGGTTTAGAGAAAGATGGGAGGAGAGGTGCTGCAGTGGCTAAAGGGAGAGAGAGTGAACCAGCTTTTACTGCAGTACAGCAGAGCAGCACAGATGAAAAAAATCCTCTCATCCTCAGCTGTATGAATGTTGAAGGATTACAAGCTCATTTCTCCATGAGTTCTTCCACTGACATTACTTTTAAAAGGCCTCCGTCTATCGTTCAGACAGCGGAGCCCATGTCAGCGTTGACTTTACCCCATGCTGCACTGCTGTCGTCACGGAGCCAATTCAGGTCACTTACAAAAACCCTTATTCAAAGTGAATGGGAACCAACTAATAAAAGGAGCTTGAACCTCTATTATCTTGAAAACAATGAACTCTCATGTATTGGCAGGAAATGATCAGTTATCAGTTCCTGCAATCTCCTATTGCTTTATATGCTCCATCCTATGAGAAATGGCCTCTATTTCTTAAGATTTTTAGAAGAAGGACTAAATATTTCCATATACAAAATGTATATGGAGCTGGCTAAACATTTACAAGAGTGTATGTATGTAATATTACAAAAGTGTAAGAGATTCTGATTTATTTTTTTTACTTTTTTTGTCTTTAATATAAAGTTTTGCTCACCGAGTAGAACACAAAACTGGACTGTGAGACTGTGCACAATGTATACATGAGCCTTATCTCATCCAGACAGAATGCATAGAATAATTGTGTTAACATGCAAGAAGGATCAATACCGATTGCACGAACACGTCCATGTTTGTTTATCATATATGTTCAATGCAAACAACTGGGGCTGTTTGTTTTTTTATCTTGTTTTGTCAAACGTTTGCTGGATCCTGAGATCTTTCCGATTTATCTCGCAGCAGTATTGTCTTTCTGAAAACACAGCCCAGAGGCTACAAGGACATATCTGACTGAATGCAGAGGGAGCCGGTGTATCTGCCGCATTACAGAAGATCAGAGTACAAGAGCGCTCATACTTCACCAAGTGAGTAGTATCTTCTTGGGATCTGGGAGTCTGGGTAGATGTTCTCTAGATACCAGGAAAATGGTTTGCACTTCAAGGCCTCACGGAGGGCTTTACGGGAAAAGACGTCTCCGTAGTCCACCCGCATCACGCCTGCAGATGAAATGTCACGACAGGGATTCAGCCATACGTATCAGTGAACATCATCAGTTGGAATTTACCTTATCATGTGCAGGTCTTTTTCTGAATATAGAAGGGCAGTTTTATTTTCATGCACCACCAAGACCTAACACCAGGGGGACCCTTTATTTTAAAAAAGACTATTGTATTTAAAATATGGATCATGTGAATGATCATGGAAGGATTTTCTATTGAGTAATACACAGTAAATCACTTGACTTCTGTAATCCCCTTCAGACACACAGTGCATTGCTAAAGATCTCCTTCAGAAATGCACAAGTGCAACAATTGTGGAGTATTGTGTGGCAAGACGTATGTTACTTCAGCCAAATGGAAACTGCCTGATGTATCAGTCCTGATGAAACTGAAGACTGAGGAAGGATTAGACAGCGACTGGGCACAGACACTTACAAACACATTAGGCAGATGGTTTCTCCCTAGAGTGCCTCTTGAGGACTCATAGCTTGCGTGTAGATAGATCCAGGGTGGTAATTTATTATGAAAGAGCATGATTGCAATGGGGGAAAATAGAGTACAATTTTCAAAAACCAGCCAAAATGTAAGACCTACAACGCCCTATTGTATATATTCATCAAACAGGAGCAAGACAATGCAAACGGCACCCTCTGTAATACCAATAACATCTTACACTTTAATCTGGGAAAAAGAAATTTCAAGTTGGCAGATAAAAGCAATGAGCCGAAGGCCACTTTTTCTCCCTGTGGCTCTATTTCCCCTTTTCTCTTTCTGTCTCTCTGTCTGAGCATCACATGTTGCAGATGATGAATAGCCTCTTTGATCTTGAAATCACCAGCGTAGAGGAGGGACAAGGAGGGAGATACACTTTTAATAGGATCACTAGGTGCCACTCCCAAATTCAGCCAGAGCAACATACTGTGGTCCTCTGTGCCAATAAGTGAGGTCTGGCAGCAGTGAAGCCCAGATCATTCTCCCTAATGTCCTGGAGGAACAGACAGTCATTGCAGGGCCACAATACGCAGAAAAACTCATCCATCACAACCCTGGCTCCGTCTGCACACCTGCCCGTGGAGAATCCTGCCTGCCTGAGTGGAAGAGAAGGTCACAATTTGTGCAGTAAGATCGTCAGATTACGGATGATCCCTTATAGGTTGGCTGGCATCTAAAACACTTAACCAGAGATTTCCAGGAAACTGCTGTCTGCTAAAGGGTAATCACATTACTAAGTCGACAGATGGAGGGGTACTCATCTCTCAATCTGCGCAGTCCTATTGTTCTAGTTTGTCCATATGTGTTTGAGCTCCATTGGAGAGAAGACCATGTTTGACAAATTTCTGAACCCAAGGTCAGGAGCACACTAAAACTGTGTCTGAAAGTAGGAATGAATTAATTCCGCTTTGAGGATGACAAAGCAGTATTAAATTCCAACATGAAAGTAAAAAGAGAAATGTAAATTCTTATATGAATGAGAAAAAAAGTGCCATGCAAGAGAATGAAAGGATAAAATAGAGCAGACAAGTCTTTTTTTCCACACCAATTTGCAAAATGTAATATCAGCGACCGCATAAGTAGCACAGAGGGGTCTGGTAATGAGGATTATTTATATCTGCTTTTGAACAATGGTGCACACCGAATAAAACACCCATTCAAATCCTGACTCAACTATGTATTCCTTTAAACTTTTAAAACATGTAAAATTCATGACATTTTATCGTCTGTGTCATTCCACTTTGACAGTGTCAGAGAGATGCAGTGATTCAGTGGCAGCTTCACTGCTCTGTACCTGGTGATATGATATAGAAGAAGTCTTTGAAATCATCCATCCAGACTTCGGCCAGGCGCCTGTTGTTTTTGTTGATAACTTGGCCTGTTCCTCCTGGGAAGCTGTATGGGGTGGCCTTCCGGAAAACATGACCCACATGTGAACATGTTACAATTTCCAATGAGCCACCACACTGCCAGATCTGTAAACACATAGAGACAATGTAGATGTATATAGTATGTGGCGAGAAAGCTGACAAATATAAATCACACAAACTTATGAAACAGACGGTAAATGCCAGTTCCTTTATTTGAGGCTCAGGGGATCCTGGCAAATGATTCAATTTGTCACCAATAAGGAATTTGTACTTTTAAATTTAAGAGCTGCAGGGCGTCTAGGTAGAGTGAAGACGACCATCTACTATACGCTCCTTTACTGCAAATCTGTCTGTGTTTGGATGCTTCAGCAGAACAGCCTGCTGTAAAGCAACATTCATTTGTCTTCTGATTGAACATTTACATTTTATGAATTGCTCATACCGATTCATCCATGCAGAATTTTATTTTTATGATCTTTCATTTCCCCATTAGTCTGCATCTCATGTGTAATCACAATGAAATTAGCCTGTGACCAAATGTAGGACATTTTACTTTGCCACTAGTGCATATTGCCTTTTAGCAATAATAGCATTTTTAGGCTAGCAGCATAGCTTTAGGGATAAGATTGTTGCTCTGTATTTTGAGCACTTTGGTCTATACTGAAATATCTCAACTATTTGTAGGATTGCTATGAAGCTCAGTACAAACATTCATGGTCCCCTAAGGATAAATTATAGCAGCTTTGCTGATCTCATAGCTTTTCATCTAGAAGCATCCACAGGTCAAATTTTCAAACTAATGGTATCCCCATGAGCTGTGCTTTGCATTTTGTGCTAATTAGCAAATATTGGCATGCTAATATACTAAACTAAGATCATGGACTTGCTAAACATTGGCATATTAGGATAGTCTTTGTGAGCATGTTAGCATGTTGACATAACGATTTGGTTCAAAACACCACGTGTAAATATTTATCAAACACTTCATTTTAAGAGGAAATGTGTAGAAACTAATATTTCAGATCCATAATTTGATTGAGGACATCAGTAACACAAGACTGGTGTCTGTGTGGGAAAATATGTATTCTTGATGTTATTAAGAAAGAACACCACTTCACATATATGTACAAATATCATCTTCACGGGAATATCACAGTGCAATAAAGCTGCCAGATTTAGCTGTGCCATTGACGTCACTGTAGATGAGACCCTGTAATACCATCTCATTTCACAAAACAGGTATTTCCAAGATTTCTTGCATCCTTTTCTTGAATATCTCCATTGAATCTCAAGCAAGAAAGGACTATGATTTAAGTAAAATATGCTAGTGTGGAAAATATAGATAAAGATAAGGAAACTGGCATGTACCCACTGACATCAACCAAGTCTGGTAACATGATAATATCATTATAACAACCCTGCTGTTGTCTGTCACTTACTCTAAATGACATTTCGAGGTTCTCTCCACCCCAGATGTCCATCCCTGGATCGTAGCTTCCAATTTCTTCAAAATATGTTTTGTGTATAGAGAATAATCCTCCTGCCATGGTGGGAGTCCTGCGAGAGACAAATTACGACATAAAACACAAAATCCTTTTGTAATATTACATCTCCTCATGCTGTATTTGTTAGCATCTTATTGTAACTCAGGGGAACATTGCGGATATTACAAAAGGCCAATTTGTTTGAGGATTTGAAACAAAGCCTTAGAGGGGTAATTACTTTTATCTTTTAATTCATTCTATGTTGAAGTCACTCCTGTATTAGGGATATTGTTTGTTACTGGGAGTGATTTACATACACATGACAAATTGTTCCTAGTTTTGTAAAGCCAAGAAAAGGCAAGTGTAAGCAGAGTTTATATGTTTCTCTTTTTAAAACACACTGATACTTATACTACAAAAGAGAAACATCACAACTCTGTGGATGCTATTTAGGCAGTAGCTTGCATTAGTGGGTTACACAGTGGAAAATTATCTATTTCTAGCTGCAGATAAAAATGGCACTTTTCATAAGAGAAGTTCTTGTTAGAAAAAAAAAAACACCTATCATTGTTATGTCTGTAGCCTGCTGCCAGCACTGAACAATCAACATTTGCTTGAACTTACAAAAGTGTCTTTAATTTTTTTTTTGTATAATCTGACCTCCTCTCTCTTTATTCTTAATGAAACGACATCACACAGGTGGGAAGTCAGACACGCAGTCCCCTGAAAATAATCTAAATTTATCTTCAAGAGAAGAAGAAGAAATATTTTCAATGTGTACCTGACAGGCAGCGTTCTGTCCCCTTTGCGTCGATCCATCTCCCGCTGGGGAACCGGGTACCATCGGAAATTCAGCTTCCAGTTGAATCCACCGTAAGTCATATCAGAGCCTGCCATGTATTCAAACGTCTCGTCACTGATGACATCTATGATAGGACACACCACTGCTGTCCTGAAAGATACAAAGTGTAAGATTAAGATAAACTTGACAAAGGTTTGCATTATGCATCTTGTAAATGTTAAACATGCTCCGATGATGATTCAACAAATGTACTGGTGGTGTATTATTATTTTCGCAGTATTTTTAACATCCCTACCCAAATAACAGACCATATACTGTGAAGACATCCAGCCAAATCTAAACAAAATATGCCTGCATCTAACTATTCATTTCACTATTGACTGTTCTGCAGATATTTTTTCTCATCAATCATAATGAGCAGCAATCAGTTAAAAGTTCACTTTTTTATTGATCAATTAATATTTTATTTTTGATTGTGACAAAAGCATCTTTCCCTGTTTTGTCATGTTGTTATATCTAACAGAAGACAGAAAATATTTGGCAATTTTGGTTGATTAAATGACACAAACTATTTAGCAACTGATCAAAAAAGTTGCATCCTCTTGCCGTTATTTTGCTTTAATGTCATGAAAGCTAAAAAAAAAAAATAGCTGTTTTGTTATCAAAACAGCTTCAGAGCACCTGTTTAACTTAATAACTACATTGGCCATCATGGGCACTGATAGAATAATACAATTACTGTCTGCAAGAAAAATACATGCACTTCCTTATTGGGAGGCCATGGACAAAAAAACTACTTAATTGAAAACAACAAGCCTGGAAATTTAAATGTAAACTGATGTATCTGTCCTTTTTCATAAACCATATAACCACTGCAAAGGTCAAAAAGCATGACTGATTCCAACTGCTGTGAAAAGCAAATTTTCTTGCCTTTGTTTTAGGACTGGGCATCATTCAGTGCAATTGTTTATTGAATTTCAGTGTAAATGCTTCATAATTATACAATATTGCAATATTGAACAAAAATGGGGGGCAGTGGTGGCACAACGGTTAAGTCTCTGGGCTACTGATCAGAAGGTCAGAGGATTAAACCCCAATGCTGCCATTGTTGGGCCCTTGAGCAAGACGCGCTGTACCATGGCTGACTCTGCTCTGACCCCAACTGGGATATGCGAAAACAACATTTCACAATACTGTAAAAACTGTATTCGTGACAAATAAAGGTTTCTTTCTAAAATGCTCATGTCCAAATCAATGATTTCAAGTGCACTGTAATTAAAAACTTAGAAATTGGATGGAAATGGAAATTGAGTATAAAGTGAAGACTTTTTACCATGGTGGTTTACAGTGCACTGTAATTACACTGCATTAAATACTTTTATCATGTGATTTTAACACCTCTGCCATATTGCAACACTGTAAACAATGGGGAAAATGTTAATTCTATGTCATGAACCTTCTTTGGATTCAACAAAGCTACCTGTACTTACAATATACGGTCATGCACCATCTCATCAGTCTGCGCTCATCGATACATGTGCAGCAGCATTCACTAAAAGTGAAATGGCTCCATAATATAATATTCTAAGTCATATGATACCAATTTCTTCCTGAGGGAAAATGAATGTGTCTGACCTCAGATAAGATATGGATCACTGGAGGGTCATTATCAATCCATCCACCCATTCATGTCACACTCACAAACACAGCACTTTGTTTCCTACGAGGAGGTGTATCTCTAAAGCAAACAAAGGCCTGAAATAATAATCCAACATGCTGATAAATAACATAAACAAAAATAAACACTATATCACAGTAAAGACAACTTGTTTAATAATTGTACAGACACACCAAGTTGGATAGAACATCCACAGTAAAAACAAAAAAAGATGTCTTACTCAGTCAAACCACCACATGTTTGTCTCTAAACATATCCTTGTCCACTTTAATCTTGACTCTGCTAGCATCTCCTAGCATCAGTTGTAGATTTAACACAACAACAGAGCTACAGTAACTTAAGCTAGTGTTTCCTTTGAGGCCGCAGCGAAAGCAGAATGATTATTGTTTCCTATCAGCAGTGTCAGACTCAAGCAGTGTATTCATAACTGATAGTTTGCTGTCCCATCAAAATTCAGACAGAGCTTTGGCTCAAGGACCCAATGATGCAACTTAGGTGAAATGTGATAACAGCAGTATTAATAAAGCATGTTTTAGGTTTCACTAGGCAGAAGATTAAATTGGCTGACACTGAGAAGCTTTGCAGCATTGTAGTGCACTGCTCCTGAAGAGCAGAATATGCTCATTATTTCATATTAGTGCCTTCAATATCAATATCAACATTGAATTCAAAGTGCTCAGTGAGGTTCACTTTGGCTCCTACCTGTCCTCTTTGATGCGAGCCAGCAGCGGCTCCAGCCAACCAACAGTACACTCGCAATGAGCATCCAGGAAGGTGATAACCTGTCCTGTAGTGGCAGCTGCCCCCCTTAACCTGGCTCTGATGAGACCTGAACGCTGCTCCATTCTCAGGATCCTCACTGGGACCTCCAGAGTCCGAACATAGTTCTCCAGCTTCTTCTTCAGGAATTCTGAAATGAAACAACAGACAATCCAGCACTTGTCTACCTGCAGAGTAATTCAACTGAGTAAACAATTAGTTGGTTTATTCACTGGTCAGTGGTGGTTGTATGTGTCAGATATACCGTCCCTCCCGATACCACTACCCCCTTTTACCAATCTCCCTTTCACCCTGCCTTCCCCTTATCCTCTGCATGAGAACAAACATGCACAAGACACGCTGAAATAGTTGCGTGGATCAGTCTGGGCAACTTTGGTTGTTTCTCATTTACAGAACCAGTACTGTGTACCAACTATTTTTCAGTGCACACACAGAACTGCTATCGGACTTTGAGATATTAACTGAATTTGACAGAAAGTGTATAGGATTAGAATCACATACTCAACCCTTTAATTTAAAACATCTTTTTATAAATGGTCAAAAAAATGCCTGATATACCTCATAATGAAACTTGTTTTTATGCACCTGCACTGGTGACAGCTGAGCCCAGAGGCATTATGTTATTCCATTCATCTGTCTGTCCCTTTGTCAGGATCACCTTGAGGGAATTTTATTACATTTGGCACAAACATCCTCTTGGACTCCAAAATTAACCGAGTAGATTTTTCTTAGGCAAAGGTCAAGATCACTGTAACCTCAAAAAGCTATTTTTGGCCATTGTTCAAGAATTTCTATGCTAATTATGACAAAAATCGCACTAATGTCTATCAGGAAAAAAATATGACATTTTATATCCAAAAGGTCGAAGGTCAGCTTTACTGTGACATAAAGTTCTGCAAAAAACACTTTTCTGGCCATTATGCAATGCCACAACTCAGGAACAGAAGAGCAGATTGTGTCCATATTTCACATTGGGTGAGATACTGATTTGGTGACACTAATGTTGGGTGCCCACCTTGAAACTGTGATGACTGTAAAGAGATTCTTTGCTGCCTGTTTGAGGATGTCTGTGAAACATCCATGCTTTAGAATTTCTAGCTTCTTTGCAGGAACCTTTTTTTATTGGTATATACCACTTATCTTTCTTATACAATTGCAAATTCAAGCATATACAGCAGGGAACAATAGTTGGTGCCTGTTCAACTAGAGCAACATTTAGGAGAAGTGTTTATCCCAGTATTATTATTTAACAAAAGCAGCGGAAGAAAAGGAAATTTGTTGACAATAATTGTTAAGGCAGATGCCAACCGAATGCCAGAAGGTACTGACCTCTGGGTATTCTCTCATTCTGTGTATGCTGTGTATGTAGTTCAAAGAGGGTAATGAGAGCAAAATATGATGAGAACCTGGCAAGCTTTCAAGGGCTACGGCGAGTCCTCATGACAAATTTATAGCAGACTATTAGATGATCTGGATTTCTCGAGGTCATTGTCTAAAGGTAAATTTGAGGCATAGTAGTTGGTATTAGCCATATTTAAGTCTTTTTAACGGATATTACATACTACCAAGTGAGAATTTGTAGACTGCATAAGAAAACGAAAACTCTGGAAACCAGTTTACTATGTAATTAAACCACTGATTGTTAATTTCCACATCCAGAGGAATCTGTGCCATGTGCAAAGAATCAGTACTTATGTATATTTTTGTTCATTTGTATTTTCTACTGATGTTGCCTACATGTTTCCCTTATCCACTTTGCTGCTGTAATACTTCACATTTCCCCACTGTGGGATTAATAAAGGCTTATCTTCTCTTATCAGTTGTAACTTTACTATTTACTAAGAGGATCTGGATAGGGAATTAGTTAAGATCTCAAGAGGAGATAAAAGAAGAAGGTAGGACTCGGCAGAGCATTTTTTTATATATATATATCTTTAAATGCTGTCTGTTGTCAATACTCCTCTCCGATCAGTGGAGAAAATGTATAGGCTCACCACACAGAGTAATGGCCTACCTGTTTAAATAGAGGGATGGTTTGGTGAAATATTATGTAACTATCAAGCTGATGATCCTCTTTCAGAGCTTTATGTCCCACGTTGATTCTACTCCTATGTGTGCACATCCTGTATGCTTGACTACAGACTTACAACTGTGAGTCTGTCAGATATCAGATGCTGTCTATTTTGTGAACTGCCTCTGTGTGAACTACTCACCTCGCTCACTGGCATCGTCGACTAGCACGACCTCCACCAGCAAATGTCTGGGAGAACGGTTGATGACGCTGTGAACAGTCCGCAGGAGGGTGCTCCATGCCTCGTTGTGAAACACGATTACAATGCTGGTATTGGGCAGGTCATCTGAGTACACCTTGGTCTTACAGCTGACAGAGCGACAGAGAAGAAAAGGAAATCAGTGACACAAAACTGAACAGAGGAAAGTTGTTTCACCAAAGTGTTGGCATCTGTGGTTCTGAATCTACTTGTGATGCATATCCATGACTTCTGAACAGGTGAGCAGTTCATTTGAAGAGTGTTTTTTTCCTTTTCAGTGGCAAATATTTGACAAAAAAAGCAAAGCATAATTTTTCTTCCTATCATTGTTTACTTATCTGTAATCTTCTGGGTTTATCTAGATTCTTGCATTGCTCATCTCGATTATAACCATGTAAAAATAAAACAAATAGTTGATTTGCTGTTGAATGAAAGGCCATAAATGAATACTTTACTCCAATAAATTCTCAAACACCACCTGTTTAAGCTTCTCAAATGTTAAATATACTGAAGAACTCTAAATTATATATATGTGTTGTGAGTAAAAGCCATGTGATGATTATTTGTAACACAATTTTCCTATTTAATTGACTAAATGAATAATTCATTTTACAAAAGCTGATTAACTGACAATAGAAATATCACTGGTAGCAGCTAAACTAAATGTAATCGTGACTAACCTACTATCTACTATAGCCATGCATACTTCTGCTTAAACGTGGACATGACTGTATATCCTCAGTCTAAATGTGTTGGTCTAAAACTACGGTGTTGGTTTCAAAATGCAGCTCATTATTTTGTATAAAAAGTGTCTGAGCAGACAATCGGAGTGTCCTGCTGCTATCCAATGCTGCCGTCAGTGCAAAAACATTGTCATAGGAGATTTACTGACAAATATCTCCAAAGAAAGTAGAAAAAGTAAAACCAGTGTTGACAGCTATGTCAGCACATCCTTGGCTTGATGTGATGTCTGTCAAAGTCAAACGGTGAGAATGTGGCAAACTTGAGACGCTGCTGAATAAAGAATTAGCTACATTACAGAAGAGTAGGTGGACAGCGAAAGCAGCCTGTACGGCAAGGGGAGGGGTAATGGGAGGCGAAAAAAGCCATCGGAGCAGACAGCATTGCTAGTTCAGTTCTGTCTATTCAATGTGACAGCACTGACTGACACAACTAGGCCAGGAGGCTGCCTTCAAGACAAAATTTTATTGCCCTTCAGAGGCAGCGACTGGCAATTCTGCATGGTTCTGGATAATTTTCACGGCACAGCTGGTGAAATTTTGCAAGGCTAAGCTGTGTTCTGTAATAAAGCTGCTGCATTATTTATATTGAGAGAATGATGGAGCCATAATGGACAGAAAAACTAGGAGTTGAAATCAGCTGAATGTTCACTTTTACCTCTGTAATATAGGTCTTGTAGTCAAAATGATTTTTAGATTTTCCCATTTTTTACCACATTGCATAAAATGTGGAAGTGTTATTTTCTTGGTCTAGGCAAAAACAGCACATAAAAGTGAAGAATGTAGGTGCATAAAAAAGATAATCTTGTGGCCCATTTCTCATGTGACAGGTAGACACTTTGGCACCCACTTAATGAAAGTGCTGTGGAGAACTCAACTGGAATATTTAAACATGAATCACTTGGATATTGTCTCCACGCGAGGCAATTGTCTGTGCACATCAGCAGCCTTAAATGAATGTGCTCGTGTTCCATACAGAGTGCTCAAATAGATCATGAATGACAGTAAAGAAACCCTGCTCCCATTCCAATATCAGGCCTAATGTACACAACTTGACGGATCTCAAGGATTCTGCACTGAAAAAGTGCACATAATTAGATGTCTTTTCATAATGGGGGCAGTTATTAGCATCAGTAATGGACTCAACAGCTTAACTTTTATTCTAATTGTCAGAATAACTTTCCTTAGTTTAGCAACCCTGGTGAGACAGTTTGACTAAAGAAAGACTCCTGCCTTGCTGAGCCATTTAGCACATTAGTCTGAATACTGGGACAGTGTCTAAAGAGAGCAGTGTGAAGTGAAAACCCCTAAAAACATTAAGAAAGAAAGAACCAGAAAGCAGAAAGTATCAGCAGAAATGTCAGCTTTTTGATAAAGAAACCCTGGTCTTCTGAAATGTGTGATAGATATCAAAGGTATCAAAGTTTGCAGGCAGCACAGGCGCAGGGTGAGGACTGTGTTACGGTGGTCTGTTGGAGAGTAGATGTGAGTGTGTGTGTATGTGTGAGTGTCTTTATCAGAGTACATATTTGATTCTGTAGGTGTTAAAGGGTCAGTACAGCAGTGTGATTCACAGCATTCATCTGGCAGACACCCAAGCTTACGCACCCATCCAACCTCACGTCTGGCAGACTTCTGTTGAGTGCAATCATGTCACTGGCCATCAGATTGAACTGGTTAATCTTAAAGAGCTCCTTCATTTTCTCCTGGTCGTCCTTGGGGATGTTTACTGCCTTGCCCATCTCACCCGGACCCTCGTGGCTCCGAGATATCACTGCTGTAACATAACCGACAATACAGAGAAATATCTGTTAGGAAAAAGAGAGTAACATCAAACGGCATAACAAAAGGAATCCCATTGTACATACAAATATTTATTGAGAGGAAAACAACATAAAAAGGGTTTGTTAGTGGTCTCTTCAGGCTGAAGAGGATGCATGCTTGCTCCACTTCTCTCTGCTTTGTAAACTGTCATTTTTATACTAGTGAAAAGCCAGAGCATAAAAACACAATTTTCCAGATCAATGTGCATGTACAAAACTGGTTTTACTGTATGTATTATTACGAACATTCATGTACTGACAGCATGTATACAGGGGTCGCACATATGAACAGGATGTCATACTCACATTTATGATATAACAGTAGTGCACATACAGAAAATGTGACGGTGTGTGTGAGGGCACGCTATTAAAAGCTGGGAAAAATATGTTTCCTCAAACATCAGCAAGCGTGAAACAGTGTAAAACCTTTAACACAGACAGTGTAGGCACCCTGCTTAAGCTCTCTCCTGGTTGCACTGGCTTAGGCTGACTGGGTATTAAGCACTGTACAGTCTGCTGGCTATATTTAATTTTAATTTAATCTATTAGGAGGTTTTGAGTTCAGAGATTTTGGAGAATGTATTAATAAATGAAAAAAAGGACCTAAATGGCTGCTTCAGATTTCTTTGCTATATGTACCTAGAGTCAAGTGCCTGCAAAACATCAGTATGTCAGCATTGCTACTGCTGCACAGTAGCAATGCTACTCTCTCTCTCTCTCTCTCTCTCTCTCTCTCTCTCTCTCTCTCTCTCTCTCTCTCTCTAATAATCTCCTAAAACAGAGGCTGTGATTTCAATGAAAGGGGGACACACAGTTCACATTAGCTGCATGGCCTCCAGTTAAGAGGATTCTCTGCAACCCTGTGTGGAGACGGGCTG
>OMNN01000528.1:26849-42350 GCA_900302755.1 Chromis chromis | reverse complement strand
GTTTTGAGTTCAGAGATTTTGGAGAATGTATTAATAAATGAAAAAAAGGACCTAAATGGCTGCTTCAGATTTCTTTGCTATATGTACCTAGAGTCAAGTGCCTGCAAAACATCAGTATGTCAGCATTGCTACTGCTGCACAGTAGCAATGCTACTCTCTCTCTCTCTCTCTCTCTCTCTAATAATCTCCTAAAACAGAGGCTGTGATTTCAATGAAAGGGGGACACACAGTTCACATTAGCTGCATGGCCTCCAGTTAAGAGGATTCTCTGCAACCCTGTGTGGAGACGGGCTGGTGTCGACTGGCTGTTTAACCTCAACTGATCCTGCTCTTTTCTTAATGGTGCTGCTGACACTCTCCATTTGGACAACAGCTTACATCGTGATGGGCACAGCTCGACAGTTGAGCTGGATGATTGAGCAAAGTGTCCATCAAAACACATCCTCAGCCCGCTCCAGCCACGCTCCAATCCATCAGTCTGAATGTATGGATAAACACAGGGCCTGGAATCGTTCCACACAAGGAGATCGTCAAGCAAACCATTAATGCTGGTTTGCGTTTCTAAAGAAAGAGTGAAATTGCCACCAGCAAAGCTGATACTGAGCTGTATTGCTTGATGGATGGAAGCCAAACTGCACTGAAAAGCTGGAGGCTGAACTGTATTGCTTTGTATTTACCTGGGAGCTAAACTGCACTGCTGGCTTAACTTTGTATGAGTGAGATGCTGAAGGGAAATGAGGAGTAGGAATAATAAAAAAAGGGATAAAGAGGGCAAAATATGACGTAAACAATGACAGGTGTTGAAATGAGAGTCATACGTGTAGCTTAAATCCTACGTGTATGGAGAAGGAGTTGAGGTGACATTTAAGTGATGCATATAAGAGGAAACCAGCAGTTAGGTTTTGAGTTTTGTACGCACCATCATGTTCTGTAAGAAACTAAACTTTGTGCCAATAGCCATTGAGATTCCTATTTTCAAAGCCTGCCGTAAGCTTAAGTTTTTTCTTTAAAAAAAAATAAATAAATCCTACATACCTCAGATTAAAATTAGGTTAAGGTTAGGGTTAGGCATTTAGTTGTGATGGATAAGGGACTGCTCTCTGTCAATGAGAAAGCTGAAAGACCTCGTAGTTTCAATCGTAGCATCTGGACTTGGTTGAGTTAGCTCGAAGACATTTCACCTCACATCCAAGAGGCTTCATCAGTTCTAAACTGACTGGTTGGGAGTTCCAGATTTTATACTCTTCAGGAGCCATTGAAACTCCAGTCTGCTGGGTGAGTGTTGCCCCTCCCTCATTATGTGAGTCATTAGGTCATTCTCTCTCACAATTTGGTTTGTTAGGGATCTTTGTGGCCAGGTGTGAACGGTGCTCTCTTGGATGAGAGGTGAAACGTCTTCGAGCTAACTCAACCAAGTCCAGATGCTACGATTGAAACTATGAGGATAACCATGACCTGGATGACTGAGAACTTTCACAGACAAACTAAAAGACACGCCTGTGATTGTGACAATAGGTGTGCACAATTAGTTAAAGGATCTGTCATGAAACATTATAATATATCTGTAAATATTCCTATTCCTTTTTTGAGTTTCTTTGTCTGTGTGTCACATCAGTCAAGAGTGGCGACTGGCTCAGACTAGAATATGAGAAGCAAGTCTCAAATGCCAGGTCAACACTCAAGGATTAAATAACGAATCAATTACATTTGAAAATGTTAAAATGTTTATAAATGTAACACAGTCTTCCTTGAAGGTAATGTAAGATCTGTAGCAGGGGTTTCACAGACATGGTAATCAAGGGTTTGCTAAACACGGCAGAGATCAGAGAAGCAGTCTGATCAGCTCATCTGAATTAGCTGTGTGTGCCCACCTGCAATTAAAGGTTGCCATGGTGATGGCAACTGCTCGGTTACTCCTGGGTCGAATGGTTCACGCATGAGGCGTCACCTATTCTGACCTCTGAATGTTACATCAGTTTATTTGAATGAAGAAAAAAACTGAGACCAAATGTTGAGTATTTTTGAAAAATATGAGATATGAGCAGGAAAAATATCAATAATGTTCTCAGTGAGCTCAACATTGTGATGCCTGGATAGAGTTTCTATGTTGAATGGCAATGAAGCAGTTATGTAAAAAAAAAAAAAAAAAAAAAGTAAGTGGAAGGTTACCCAGGATTGCAACAGCAGTTCCTCCAATGATAGGGTTTGCATTTAACATAGTATGAACTTTGTAAAAATGAACCTGCTGTTTACACTGTCTGTTTGTTTTTACCTTGTTAACATGTTCATATGGTGTTTTTAATATACTTCAAGACACATGATGAGTGAAATAAGGAGTCAACACCATGGCTGAGCATTTCCACCATTGTCAGAGTTTCATATGTAAAAAGCCTAATCCTGTCAACTTGCAGGATGGGACGCCGTATTATTATTATTCTTCAGGATCGCTTGCCCCTTCAAACATGCATGGCTGAATAACTCTATCCACTGTGTAGCACAAAGTAGTTTTAAAGTGTTTGCAGTGGTGAGCTGGTGTGCTGAGCTGCAGTGGGGAAAAGTGGGTGGAGAGAAGCGTGGACTTCATGGATGTCTGCATTCTAAAGGAAGGAATAGTGTAAATTACATCTAAGCTATTTAAGGTAGGAAGGGATGATTTTTATGAAAAAAAAAATCTAAATGTGTACCCTGGATACATAGAGATGAGTTTTTAGGGGTTTAATCAACGACTGGAGAACGACTACTGGAGCTTTTGTCCTGAACTAATTTTCTTTCCCTGTGGATTTTTCATACCTCACCTTTGTATTCACATTCTTGGGGTTGAAGTGTTGGTCAGTTGACTACTTTCAGACTGAGATATCAGAACAACTATTGCATTATTTGGATTAAACTTTCACAATCACAAGACTGTTCCTATATCAACAGCACTGTGGTTGATGTTTTTGGCTTCAAGTAAAATCTCTCATTGACTGTGTGTGCATCTCCGAGCACTCTTGCTATTTTGGTCCCTGTATGTGAAGCAGTGCAAAGTGCAAAGAGGCTGTGGTAACTAAAGTATAGATCAGAGGATGTGGTGATCAATGAAGTCATTCTCAGCCACTTACATCACTGATCTCATCATTCTGACACAGCTGTGCCAATCACATTGGAAATCAAAATATATCAAAACAAAATCAGATAAATAGATTGCAAGTGTTTGGTCAAAAAAATGAACAAGAATGTCACAAAGACAAAGGAATTATTTTTAAACGTCTGTGCTTGTCCTGAAATTAACACTCTAGCTACTTTATTATGCCTGTATGACTTTTCTAATCAGGCATTTTCCATCTATGAAACATGAGTGTGATGTCAGGATATAAAGGCGAGAAACACTGAAAAAAGGTTTTGCTTAGCAACACACAGATCAGAGGAGCCTTGGAAAACACACTCTGTGTTTCTTTTCCAAGCCTGCCACATTCTCCTCCTGACACAGAGCAGTCATTATAAAAGATGATCGCGATCATCTGGGAAGGAAATAGAGGCTCTGCCTGTCCTTGGGTCAATCAGCCTTATTCAATGTCCCTGCCTGCAGTTTTATCCCGAGATATAAAAGTAAAAGGTTCCCCTCACCTTCACAGGTAATGAGTCTTCCGAGACGCTATCACTAACACATTTGTATACAAAAGTTTGGATACCCCTGAGCAAATTGCATGTTTAGTTGATTTTTGAAGTGAAACCTGTGCAGCAAATGAGTCGACTCATTTCAAGATCTGAGGTATGTTTACGCCGTCTTGTATGCGCCCCATGTTTAACATCTACCCGCAGATTTTCACTGATGTTTAAATCATAACTGTGAGGGCCGCTCCACAAACTTAAACTTGCATTTCTAGTAGCTCATGGTGAAGTTTGAGGCATGGTTTGGATCATTGTCCTGTTGTAGAAGCCAGCCTGCATTTCTACTACATTCAGAATTATAGATTCAGTGGAATTCATTGTCCCTCTATCCGTGCAGTGTTTTCTATGCCACTGGCTGCCACACAACCCCAAGCATTAAATTTCCCCACTGATGCTAGTTTTATTTCTTCTTCTTTTTTCTTCTGTGGCCAAAGAGCTCAATTTAAACTTTGTCTGCCAACATCACTTGTTTCAAAATGACTGGTGTATCCAGATATGGCTTAGCAAACTTTAGATGTTGATTTTTGTAATGAAGTTGCAGGTAAGGTTTCCTTCCATGTGGACCATGTTAGTCCAACAACACTAGAAAGTCAAACAGTTCCTCATCAATTCTGTGTCAGCGAAACCTTCCTGCAGCTCCTTAGTCAGTCATATGGGGGTTTTGCTTTGCCTTTCTACCAGCAGACTTTCTATTTTATCTGAAGGTTTTCTTGTTCCTTTAGATCTTGTCCTGATTTCCGCAGTACCCCTTAACTGCCATTTCTTAATGACATTTCAGACATTGGAAACTGCAAACTCGAAGTATTATCTTTTTATAGCCTTCCCCTGCTCTGTAGGCATCAAGTAGCTTCATTTCAGACCCTCAGTGAGTTGCTTAGAGGAGCAGACAACATTTAAATAGTCAGACAATTTCTCAGTCTCTGTATTGTTATTAGTTGACTATCGCTAATGACAGGTCTTAACCTGCTTTTCAAGTCCTAATGAGAAAATTAAGGCCTTAGGATTTAATGGAAGTTTTGAGAATAAACAAGTTAAAGGGTGCTTAAATGTGTGCAGAGGCCACAGTTAGCGTTTTTATTTTATGTTTTAAATTCATAAAAATAAAAATTAACAGTGCATTCGCATTTAAGCAAAGGCTTTGTGATTGTATTTACTGCTTTTCACTTCAAAATCAATTAAAAAAAAGTGTAATTACCCTGTGGATGACCACACTTTTACATACAAATGTGTTTTAGTGCTGGAAACAAATGAAGCGCCACCTGTCTACCTGTCCATTATGTGATAAATAAGCTAATATTTCTGGCAAATTAGCAATAAATATGCAAGATGTGCTATACGTGAGCCTACTCTATACTATATTTCAATATTCAAATCTGTCAAGAGAACTTCACGCTTGCCTCAGTTGGACAGTTAGAAAGTTTAGGACTCTTCTTGTCAAGGTGCACACTAATCTGCATGCAGATTTTGCAGTTTTTCATCACATTGCTTTCAATGTCCCCAAGCTATTTCCATTCTCATTTACTTAGAAAAAGATCCGTGTAGTGGTGCACAGCTGGAGGCTCCTTCTTAGGCTCAATCTAGTCTTATTCCTCCATACGTTAGCTCCTCTTCTTCCCTCTGCCGCTTTGCTCTGCTTCCTGCCTGCCTGACACAGCTGGCATTACATTATAGATCTGAGAGGCTGCTCTTCAACACAAATCCACAGCAGACCAGGGACACCCACCCTGCAGACTACTACGACACTGCTCTAAAGTGCACTGTAACTCTAACTGCACAATATTGTCATCCTATATGACAATCAAGTGAGCACCTTTGCTCACATAAAGAACAAAGATTCAAGGCAAATGGGACCAGAAATTCAGTTTAAATGTATTTAAATGTATTATCTGCAGAGGTACTGCAGAGGGATAAAAGCCCACAACATGCTAAGCTTCTTATGTTCGGGGAGACAACTTTATAAACACATAATTCACTGCGAAAAATATGATGTGTTATAAACAAAAACAACTAAAAGTAGCCTTTCACAAGCCACTCTGAGGTGTCATAACAGAGATCTCCTCACCTCGGTCCCTTGTGTCATTACAATAATAATTCACCCATGTGGTATCACATTTAAATCAGAATACTATTAAATTGCAGCCATCTGTTCCACAAATGGACAGAGACATTAGAACCAAAGAATGACTATTTCCTGAAATTCCTGCTATAAATAATGGATGTCATAAATGTTGCTGTCATTTTGATCTCACTATATCAATATTGTGTCCTGGTTGTCAATTACTTTAATGGTTATGTAATGGCTTCAATGCCTCATGGGCAGTAAAACTGCAGCATAAGTCAAAGTGAAAATCCCAGAATTTAACATATTGGGGATGAAAAGGTCTGTCTGTATGTTTAATTTCAAGATTCGACTTTGACATAACCGCAATGAGAAAAAGAGAGAGAAAGACTGCAACACATAGGAAACAGGCAATCATTTACAGAACTACATATCCAAAGTATCACATGTGGCACACAGCTTTGCCTTGTGATTCTCAGCCTCTTTGTGTGACTAACACTGCAGTTACAAAATAAAAACAACAATCCATTTTTTCTTCAGTGTGGTGCATCTGTCAGGCTGTAAACACAAATTGGGTACTTATTTTACTTAATAATACTGAACATAAAGAAAATAATTTAATATATTTATTCTCCACAAATTCATCAACTATTAATATCACTTAATTCATAAAGTGATAGTGTCAGAACATTTTATTCTCAAATATAGATGAGCTAACCATTAGAGAAAAAAAAAAATCTACTCAAAGATTTGCCAGTAAATGTTATCAGCTTCCACAACATCCACTTAAACAACTAACTAAAAAATATTGGATTATTATGGCAGATTTATTTTATCTACAAAACTCCAGCAGCCTCCTAGAGCAAGTAAGTTTCATAATCAGAAGTTACTCAGCCACACTTTTCACTTCATAAATGGAAAAACTGCTATGGAAAAACCATTACACTGGATGAACAACTGCACGTGTCATCAGAGCTGACAGTCTGTAGTGCAGCCGTATCAGGGTGGATCTCCACAAAACCCAGTCCAGTGTAACTGGTGGTTAATTCAGCCAGAAATACAAACAGTAGTTCTACATGGTACATTCCACTGACTTTACATGAGGGTCAGTTCACTCATGAGGGGAACTACTCAGCCTGTTAAAACTGTTGCATCATAACTTCTGTGAGTCCATTGAGCTTTCTAATGGCTGAGAAAACAACTCAGATAATGACTGACATTAGGGTCATCTCGGGTTGGGACTGGGAAATGTTTAACTGAGAGCCTTGTATACAAACTGCCATGGGTTGTAACATTTGATGCTCAGTTAATGAAATTTTAAGAGTATGATCTGGTAGTTTGGGGGATTGTTCCATACTGGGGAGATTATCAATGCATATGCTCCTCTTAAGACCACCAACTCTCTAGTTAAAATGTTAAGAAGCAGACAAATGGAGCCATCTACAATATAGATAAGAATCTTTGACTACATGAGCCTATGAAGCATCCTTTCCTTGACGTATTAACAGCATCACTCCAAACAAGTTTACCTTAGCATGTCAGGGTCTTACATAAACATAGTAACCAGGAGCCTCTGGCCATAAAGTTCATTACGGTGAAATTGAAAAGTACTGTCGTAAGCTAAAGTGTGCCTGCTCTCATCAGGAATGTAGGGTCACCCTTCTTTAAAGGGTCAATATCCACCTGGTAATGAGTGACGCGGGACCACTGACCCCTTGTCAACAATGAATGCAATGGAGTAAAAAGCTCACCACCAGCCTTCATGTTACACAGTAAAACTGTGCAAAGCAGAGCTTTTTTAGCCTATTCTAGCTTTTTTATTTTATATTTTAACACTCTCTCTCTCTTAATTTGTCTTCAATCTGAGCCACTAGGGACAACCTAAAGGCATGTGCATCCAGCAGAGAGCTGACAAAGTTAAGTTACTGTTTAACAATGTTGTATATTCAGCAAAGCGAAGACCTTCTGTTTTCTCTCAGGCGTTCATGGAGACCAAACAAGAGCTAAAATCAGAGTAAATATTGAGTATGCATTTATCAAGTGGTCAGAGGCACAACTTTGTGTGAATGGTTTGCTAACAGGTTAGTCATTTAACTTTGTATGCAAAGAATATTTTTCAAGTTGTACATCTGTCATTGTATTCTGATTTTCTATCCCCTAGTTGTCAAAAATTAAGAATGCACCTTGAAGTAATCCAATTTCAAAATTCAGTGACATTTTGACTATTCAAAGCAGTAGGTGCATGATAACTGCTTTAGTCGGATCTGGCATTACCATCAATGCAAAGGACATGTTCATACAGTTAAATCATGATAGGTTTCATAATGAGTAGAGTTATTATACCTATTTTCTGATTTTCATATTTGGCTTGTGGTACCTTTTCTTTTGTTTTTGATCAATGAGGTTTTACTGTTGGTATTCTTATGTGGGCCCAGGGGAATCTTTGTGGAATCTAACGGGGAACCAAATAAAGAACAAACTGATTCTGGACATGTGAAGCTGTGTCATTTGGGGGCTGAATGAATAAGAAAACACTGAACCAGGTTAAAACTTAAAACAGCTGCAGTGTCACTGCAAAAAACAGTCTGAAAATAATCTTAAAACACAGTTCATATATTTAGCAAATTCTCAGATGTAACCTATCTTATGAGCACAGTAACTCCAATGTAACATTAGACTTTTGTATGGTAATCAGCCAGAGTAGCTGGCAGCTCTGCCTCATTCTAACCTTAAAAGCAGATTAGTAAGCCTCTTAGAAACCTGCTTACTTGGGGGCATGTGAGGAAATGAACTCTGCTAAAGAGAAACTGTTTTGCATTGATCTCAGGAGCACACTTATACACACACACACGCTCACACAGACATTATTTTAAACTTAAAAAGGTGAATTAATAATATGTTTGTCTGCCCCATTTGACATTCAAGTTAGAGATAAAGATTCACTATATCGGAATTCAATAAATTCTAAGTATCATAACAGTAAATTTGATGTTTTTTTAGATCTTTGAATAGAAATCTTGCTTTTGTCTACATTACATTACAACTGTCAATGCTCTTTTCATAAAATGGTTTGTAAAAAACACTCCACAGTGACTGCTTGGCGATAAGCAATTATTGATATGAATTCTTTGTTTATGTATTCATTTTAATTCGGTAATAATTATCTTATGAAAAGGAAATAGGATTCCTAAAAGCTAAAACATGCCAACCCTACTTTCTTCCAGAGTGCAGGCCTCTGAGTGCGCTGGGTTTCAGTACATTTCTACACTATATTAAAATCTATTTGTAGAAACTACAAACATGATGTGGGTTTTCCATTACAGTGAACTTTATGCCTCTGTCAAAACGACTTATTCATTTTGTGGCAATGCAGAAAAAACATCTCTCAAAATCAATCTGCACTTAAAGCCGCACACAAACAAAGTGATATTGCTACCATGGAAAAAGTCAGACAAGTATGTGCGTTGACCACAGAAAAACAGACAGCATCTCAAAACTTGTCGAGGATGTGGTAGCTTTCTGTGTTTGTGGTGTCATTGACAAAAACATGCGAAACCCCGCACATTGTCCCTGAGCTTGATTTTACATAATCCAGTGTTTCTATTTAAAGTGACTCAAATTTATTTAAAGATTATGTTATAGTTGAATAAAATTAAACTAAAAACGTATTATAGATTCAAAAAATAGCTTTTCTCCAGCAGTTTTGGGCTAACTCTTCTTTTATCACATCACAGATATAACTAGACTTGAGTTTCTTTCCACAATTATTCCTCTTAAATCATTACTGAAGCCCTCGAAATCCTTAAAGAACATTTTAACTCCCTCTGAGAAGGTTTAAAATGAACTCATACAATGGTGTGTCCCCTTGATATCCTTTTAATAACAGGGAACAGAATGTTTCGATGGGAAAAAAAAAAAATCTGAAAACTGGATAACCATGGCACAGTTAACAATAAAGAGACAGGACATGGGAAAGGCAGACTTGTAACAATCAAACCCGTCTGTGACTTAGTTCATCGCCAGTGAAACTTAAGGTCTCGTCAAATCTGTTCTGTAAATGAAAGGTGCAGCAGCACTATTGTGGACTCACCTCGGAGGGCAGGGAGCAGCGAGCGGTCCTTTCTATCATCGCATTTGTTACACTCGCTGAAGTACAGCAGCAGGAACACGTCCACCAGCACCCACACTAAAGACGTGGTCAACACCACCTTGCAGTAGACAAACCGCCGCATCACCTCTCTGGGATGTCAGCCAGGCAGCCAAACAAGGAGGTTGGCAGGGGAGTGCTCAGGAGCGCTCAGGCTGCGGGTGAGGCGTTTGAACTCTGGAGACGGGGTGAGGAAGCAGGGGTGAGACCAAGCGGGTGTGACCAGGGAGCATCATCCTTCAAGAGGGAGAAAAAATAAATAAGAAAATGGAATACTACATGTAATGAGAACATAAATCAGAATTGTTTAAGCCTTCCTCCTGAGAATAAATATAAATATGAATCCTTCAGATATAATGATCTGAAACAAATTAACTTTTGAACGGCAATGTCAGAAAACCTGCGAGGAACTACATTCATACATTAGATCAATATTTGTTTCTTGTACCAGTGATCTGTAATCACCTTTTTCAGGCTTCACTTTTTGCATTTCATTTCTCTACACATCCAGGGATTACTTCGAATTTTCCCATTTCTTTTACTTTTAATTAATAACATGGAATGTTACGAAAATATTTGACATATATAGGCATGATGAAATGTACACACAAGAAGACAAAACAGATTCAATGTGTGTGACACACCAAAACAAGAGATCTGCAGGTGTGTATGTCAAAGGAAAAACTACATTTGTGGGTGTAGTCATACATGCCAACCACTATGGATGCCCTTCTGTATCACCCAATGGGAAAAATTAGGAAAACCCATAGAAAAACTGTAGGATTCAAAAATGGCAGCAAAATATGCAAGATAATAATATTTTATTAACGTAGTCAACAAAAATCAATGGTCAGCGGCATCCTCACAATGGCAAAAAAAATGAACGCACAAACTGAACAGTCTGTGTGTGAGACATCAAGGTGGCAGCGTCTGGTGTGTAAGATACAAAGGAACATTTGAAATTGAAACTGCACCAGAGGGATATACATCAGATGGAGAATCTGCCACAGATGACAATGTTTGTGCGTCTTAAATCCTATTCCAAGTCTAGTTAGTGCTGAAGTTATGCTTTGCAACTTCACAGCAAACACAATCTGCCCATGGCTGAAGCAGACCACCAGACAAAACTGTTACCACACGTAATTTTTTTTTCATAATCGGTATAATTTTATGCATATGCCTGTAAGCAATTTAAAAGGTATTAAAATCCATATAATTTACAGAAATTCCATATAAGTTGACATGTATGTGTATTTGTATGCACATAATACAGGAAAGAAGAAAAAACTGAAAAAAATACATACATATATATTCTTTCCCAAGCTATATAGGATTTTGAACCATAAACTACAACATATGAGCTGGAAAGACTCAAGCTGCGATCTTTGATGCATTTCCCCCCAATTCCTCTCATCTCACTGGACTGGCAATAAAATGCCCAGAAATGCATTTCTGATGGAGATCCATTAAGTCCGTTTTTTAGAAAAAACAATCTCATCTATTTTACTGGAAGACACTTGATTTTTATTAAAGAAAAAATTCCAGTGCTGATTTGCTAAACTAAGTTTGAGCGCATTTAGAAACAGTGTCACCCTACATTGTTTGTCCACCAGAGATGACTGACGATTAGATATTTACACTGCAAAACGGACCGGGAGCCATATTAACACGACCTGTATATGTTAAGAAAAATATATAATATATACATATATATAAATAATAATCCTCCAAACATCCATGTCAGCATCAAAAATCTTGCATTAGTGGAATTACACAAGATCATCACCCATTTTAAACTGGTCTGGTGTCCATCAGACCTGATAGATCCACATTTAAAACAGTTTCAGACATTTATTTAGCCATTTGAAACTGTATTGAAAAGAAAAAAGTTAGATTGCTGTATCCAAGATATGTACTGAGCAGGATGAATTTAATTGTCAGTGAACTCTAGAACGGCATTAAACATGTATTTGTACTATAGCACCTGCAATTACTTACAAGCAAACATTTCTACCAATAAATATATATAATACATTAAATAAACTGACCAATGTATCAGCCCTGGTATTCTGCCACCATTCAAGCTGTAAAACAAATACAAAAAATGAAAGGTTTTGTTTCTCCAATTTCTTCCCTTTCTTTAAAAAAAATAAAAACGCACAGACCTTTATGAGAAGGATGGTCTGTTGGAGGTCACACCCACAATAAACTGACCACAAACCCTTTACATTCTCCGATCTGAAAGGATGACTGAATGCTCATTTCCCCTTTACAGTCTTCTCCCACTTCATCTGTAGTGCTGCTAAGGCCATCTGGGAGGCTTTAATACCAGAGGCAATTTGTGGGGGTTAAATATCTCATTGGCATGGAATGTATGCCACACAATATTTCTGATGAAAAACAACATCATTTCCTGTCAAACAGGATTTCTACTTGACTGAAATTACAGGTTTTTGTTGACCGAAAAAGCTTATGAAAGTATAATCAGAATGGAAATAGAATGATGGAAAAATGCTTTCAGCCAATCAAATACACAGAATCAAACACACAAATACAAAGTAGTCTTTTAGACATTTGAAACAGGAATAATGGCTACAATAAACATTGTGTAGCATATAGCTTTTACATCACACAGTGTAGGAAAATAGTGATTAATCCTCTACTGCTGTTGTTGTGGTACATTATAGATATTAAAGCCAACTGAACCATAGCACATGCTCCAATATGGACACATATTAAACATACATTTGTGTACATGAGGGAGCATTTAATGCAAATGTATGTAGGTATAATTTAGGTACTTTTAGAACTAGTGGAAAATGCCTGCAGCATCTCCTGCAGTGAATCTGACAGATTTCCTTATCTTTCACTTGCAGCATGGTAATGACTTTGCACTCCACGCACACACACATATTGTCCTCTCCACTCGCTGTCTAAGTGTCCATCACAGAGGCTGACACCGCTGCCCTGGGCTAACTCTTATCTCATTCAAAAACAAGGCAGCCACTGTCCAGCTGCATCAAGACTCTGATCACAGTGCGGTAGATGATTTCAGACAGGCAGAATCCAAACAACCACTCACGGACTTCTAACCCGAGTAGATGGATGCAATCTCGACTTCTACATAATGAGCGTCATCAGCAAAACGGTGTCAGCAAAAGTCTGCATGTAGTATATCACCTCCACTCACACTGCAGACACATGAATGACGATTGTGCCTCATGATGTCTGTTTGCATCGCTAACCATCTGCTTTGGTGCATCTGTGGCAAACACGTTTGGGTATGATACCACCAATCACACTACCAGCAGCTTGCTGAAGTCTTGTCCGGAGAAGTCTGACTCAATTAGTCCAACCATCTGCACAAATGAATATTTCCTGTCTGCTGTGCACAGCTTTGGAAATATATCTCCTCAGTCTTTACAAGCCACTTTTTCCACACTTTTTCTTTTACGACAAGTGCAAAACGCTAGGCATTATTTCATTAGCTGCTTTCTCAAGTGACAGTTAATTGTGTTGTTAGCAGCCCTCTTTTGTTGTGAAATGTCTGGTGCAGTGCTGCGAGTTAAATTCCTCATTCAGTCAACAGGAGCCCTTATAGTGTATGCAAATGAAAGAGGCTGTTTAACAAATTGCGTCCCACAGTAATATAATTGGACACGCCTCACGTCAGCACTCCACAATGGAAGCATGACAGTAACATGAGAGAAGAAACCACAACACAGGACAGTGATCAGATAGTGTTTGCATGCTTCCTTTCCTCCTCCGCATTCATCAGTTCTCTCTTGAGGCAGCCAATGCAAAGCATGGCCATCTGCTGCTGCTGACCACTGAGGTTTGAGTGCCTTGCTCAAAGATGCTTCAGATGATCAGACAGAACATTTGAATTTAAATTTTGAGATCAGAAAGTGAGGCGTCTCGAAGATCAATACTTTGTGAGTGCTGAAGGGATTGTGTCTGTGGTATCAAGTGTTGAAAACTGTCAAGCTGGCAGGAGTGTATAATATGAAACAATGAATACTCAAGTTTCTGGCACATACTAGAATTTGAACCCTCTAGGCAAATGACTGCAGCTTTTTTTATATGCTTAACAACACAAAACAGAAAACGATTGACTCACTGTGTGTCACACACAATCAGGGGTTGTCTGTCAGTCTCTGATCCATGTGAATGCATAGTAGGCCTGTGTTAACTTATTCCTATATATTATTCTGCTAATGGTGGATAAAATGGACACACACTGTGACAACTGCACCCGTACAAATACAACACATGGCAGCCTGGATTACATCTAACAGAAACTATAAGCATCATCTCTGCAACATCATGACCATCCATTTCATTTTGTGATGTGTGAACGACAGCACCGTGACAATCTATTTTTTTTCTCTTCATTGCACGCAACGCTTACCTAAACTGTGGATGTAGTGAACCAGTGACCCGCTCCAGCTTCGCTCTCGTGCAACGTGTTGAACGTGGACGACATGACCAAACGCATAGCTAATTAGCGGCTAAATTACACGAAACGCCTCAAAAACGACACCTAAGTTCGAGTCCATCTGAGCGCAGAGGAGCCCACAGCCCCGGTGTGATAGTGTCCGTCCGGCGCAGCCTCTCATGGTACCTGTTTGGACTCCTTCGTGCGGTTCGTGTCTGCAGTGAAGCTCCGCCGGTCGACGGGAAGAGTCTCCATGAATTTTCCTCCTTCGTGTTAAAAGGATACGCGCTCAGTGAATACACACGTCCCTCCACGCACCTGCTCTCCGAGTGAATATTGTGACGGTGAGAGGACAGGCGGATTATACTCTGCACAATCTAACCTCAGCTCAGCCCGACCTGCCGCTGTCCAACACATCGCTCTCTGATTGGCTGACGGAGACGTCGATCAGCAGACCCTCGTCAAGTGCAGCCTCTCGGGCGTCTGGTCAATGTAGGCCAGATAATGTGCTGGGTTTGGACATTTTACTTTAATACGTGCAAAATAATAATATATAATAGTAATACAATGCTTTATTTAATAACATTTCACACGTGCCAATTCGATTTTCTTTAAATTTCATTTTAATTATGTAATAATTCAATTTATATCAAACGTTGTTTTAATTATTTGTAGTTAGATGTCATACCGATATTCATTAAAGCTACCAGGGATTTTTTCTCTTTAGTAGTAGTAGTAGTAGTAGTAGTAGTCATAGTAGTAGTAGTTGAAGGGTAGTAGTAGTCATAGTAGCTGTATTGTTGTTGTGGTTGTTATTATTATTATGCTTAATAATATTAGTAGTAGTAGTAGTAGTAAAAGTAGTAGTAGTATTATTGGTGGTGGTGGTGGTGGTTGTTGTTGTGGTTATTATTATTATGCTTAATAGTATTAGTATTATTATATTTTTAGTAGTAGTAGTAGGAGGAGGAGTGGTAGTAGTAGTAGTATTGTTGTTGTTGGTAATTGTTGTGGTTATTATTATTATACAAAATGATATAAGTATTATTATACTAAATGGTATTATTATATTAGTAGTAGTAGTAGTAGTAGTAGTAGTAGTAGTAGTAGTAGTTGTTGTTGTTGTTGTTGTTGTTGTTGTTGTTGTTGTTGTTGTTGTTGTTGTTGTTGTTGTTGGTGGTGGTGGTGGTGGTGGTGTGGTGGTGT
>OMNN01000528.1:0-19864 GCA_900302755.1 Chromis chromis | reverse complement strand
GTTTTTCAAAACTGTGCATTATATTTGCCTTATTTCAGGTCGTGCATGACTCTACATAGTTGAGGTAACAAACTAATGCTGCAACCAGTTATTTATTTAAAGGCATTTTATTGTGCAGACATGAATTGGGTTTAGACTGCAGAGAAAGAAACTTTTTGCATATTTAATATAGTAGACAAAAATCTGTCTTTCTGAATAACAAAATAAAATCTCCTCCTAAAATATTAATTGACCTGACTGAATATCTTATATTGTAGTGGCTATAGAATAAAATCAGAGTACATCGGGCAGGATTACTTTCTATATGTCACACCAAGTGTTTCTCCCTGCTTTGTGTGATTGCTTTCATTAGGGAGGGCTGGGAATAGCTCACAGGAAAATATCGTGGCAGTTAAATATCCAGCAGAGAACAATCTTCTGTCTGCAGCTGAACCATCGTTAGTTTCTCCTGTAGTGCCTCACACACATTTATTCAGACTGGTGGATGTAGAGTTGGAGATTACATTTTAAAAAACAAGAGGACAGTTGGTACATTCATCTCAATGATTTCACACAGTGGTCACACACCAATGCTCAGAGATTTAGGAGGTGCTAACAGCCAACAGCTATCTCAACCCCTGGCATCCCGGCTGGCAGGAAAGTGATAGTTCTTCGCAGGGTCCATGAGCAACTCCTCCCAGGATTTTTGGGAACGTGCTGACTTTTACTCTGCACAAACCAAAAGCACCGAGCCAGGGCATAAAAAAAAAACAATGGTTCAATTTCTGACTTTTGCCCAGCGTTACAGTATGTTCTCACATTTCCTCCCAAAGGCAGGCAGTGTTGTAAGTCTGACCAGAAAAAAAAATCACTCTTCCCATTTTCATCATGTTCGTGTAGAGAAACTTATATCACCAGTATAGCAAAGGCCAGAAACGGTATCGGCTCACTTTTTCCCATGTGGACTGTATGTGGGCTTTGTTCAACTGTGACAGCATCTGCAGGGTGTTGATTGTGGGCTAAAAGAGGCTGTGGGTCCTGGCTTGCTCTCTTGTGATTGGCTGGTGAGCAGAGGTCCCGTCGATGAACTGGATAGTGACTAAAAGCTCCAAATAGCAGCAACGCAGCCACAGTCATCTCCTCTATTTACTCCTGTTCCCTCACAGCTCATCTCCCATCCTTCCTGGGTTCATTTCTTACTTTGTGGTGGTAGATAATATTTATGCCAATGAATTGTGGTTGCATTAAATGTTCCTCCTTATTATCTCTTTATAAGAAAGTAATATCTGGTTATTTGCACTGTGGTTCATTTAGAACATCAAATCCACTGTGACTCAGTGAATCTTTAAAAAAAAAGAAAAAAAAGAATGTACACTGTAAAATGCACACAATTCCATCCGCAGTGATACATATTCAGCTTGAACCAGCTGTAGCCGACGTCACGCGGCATCGGGGTTCTACGACAACAGATATAATTGTGGAAGTCAAGCTGTGATAAATCCATGCAGGCTGGTTTTGAAGAGTGATTCCATTACTTCACATCTCCAATCCCAGTTATGGGATGAGTCATGGCTGTGTCGTACCGCTGATTGTTTCACACTGAAACATCACAAGGATTTAACATCTGAACAGTCCCGCCACTAACACTTTACTGTAATCCAGTGTTTGTGTGTGTGTGAGTGTGTGTGTGTGTGTACTTACTAACATAGTAGAAACAAAAATGTGTTCAGTCACAGTCACACTGTGGAGACTCGCCTCCAGTACAGTGCCAAAAACGGATCCCCACAATAGAAATCATTCAATTTTAAGGTCAAGACTTGGGTTTTTGGTTCAAATTAAGATTAGATTACAGTTTGTTTTTTTTTGGAAAGTTGTAGTGAGGAACAAGAAAAAATATCTCAAGTTTGCAACACTTCTCAGCCCTATGGAATATTATATTAATTTTAAAGCTCATATGAACAGTACATTACTGCTCTCTTTTGGTCTCGCCACTCTCACCTGTGTTTCACTCATTCATTCAGCCACATGAGGTTGATGTTTTCAGTGAAATACCTTTGGTAAACTCACTGTACACCACCGGCACAGCACTAAATGGTAGAAAGACAAAAGTTAGATATATACAGTCAAGCCCGAAATTATTCATACCCCTGGTAAATTTGCCATGCCACTTTTTGTACAAATGTAAATAAAAGCTGAGAAATACTTTTTCCACAATGATGCCTCTTGTACATCGTCTTATTATCTTCTGGGAGGCGCCTGTGTCATTTCCAATCAAGAAAAAACTTTCTGGTTGAATAAAAGTAACATTCAGTCAAAAGTTACCAGGGGTATGAATAATTACGGGCTTGACTGTATATGATCACACTGAAGAATCCAGTGCCAAGTGCACAAGCTCTTTGTAGCACAAGCCTATGTGTGTGCTTATTAAGTGGAAATTCACAAATCGCAAACTTAAAAAGAGGGTTCCGCCACACAAATTAGATCTGACATAGAACTTGCGTATCCAGTCAAAGCAAAGGTGAAAGATAAGAGGTTAATGCAGGTTTAATAATAGGATAAGGATAACGGTTGGGTTGTGCATGATTATAGTAAAAGTAAAGTGAATGAGAAACAATTGTATATGTGTGTTGTAGCAGGAAGTAGTCAGGTTATTTTACTGCTGTGAAAGTTCAAGGAACTCTTCTAATTAGAGGATACGGCAGATTTTTTTTTACACAAAAGACAAAATGCAGGACAGACATTATGGATGTGCCAGCAGGAACTCATTATTCACTGCAGTCATGCAAATGTGTAATGAGTGTTCATTGCTTTAAAAATAATAGCTGCGAGGATGTGATATTGACCCAGCAATCCATTTCAATTCTTGTGTGAGCGTGTTTCAGGCTTTATTGACCTTCTAATCATGCCGCTCTCTGGCAGCTACATCAGCTCCTGCTCAGCCTTGTCTCTGAAAGGGAACTATTACTTTACTTTCAGAGGAGGGTTTCTCCATACACCATTACCAGCAGGTAATAACCTTTTCAAGAAAGCACTCAAAGCGCCAAGGGAGTATCAAGGTTTTTTTTTTCGTCAATGATATAAACTTTCAAAAGCGCTTTCAAACTCACTGTTGAAGAATGTGAGCATTGACACACTATTTTCAATGCAGCCATTGCGTAAGCTTTCGGGGGAATTTTTTTTATCGATGTAAAATCATAATCACTTGAAGTATTTCTCAGCCACCATGCTTTAAAGGGCTTAAGCTGACCCACGGTACAGTCTGTGCAGTACACTTTATAAGCATACTCTGCTACAATTCAGCTTAATTCCCTTAAGCTTGAGTAAAGACACCATTAGCTGCCTTTTTTTTTTTTTTAAAGATGCAGTTTGCAAACCACATTTTAATGCAGAGCAGCCTGATAGCTTGGGGATAGTTATCAATATTTTATGGCAGCAAAGCTCCCTAATCATATAGCAAGATATTTAATAGAAATATGCATTATTTAGTCACCTGCTTGTCTCGGTACACATGACCAGTGTTTGTCTGTTGTTTATACCTTAGTTCATGCATGTTTTATTACAACTGTGGTCACTTTTCTACAAGTTAAGCTTACTGAACTCTCTGGTTGTGGTTGTATACAACATGCTAGAAGGGCAAACTCTACAGCTGCTCATAGATAGAACAGACTGTCATAAGACATACTGTAAAACCTAAAGTCACCTGATTCTATATGCATCTTTTTGTGTTTAACCTGTGGATATTTCCTGCTATAGTATTTTTATTTTAAAGAAAGTTACAACAGAACACCAAAGGGCCTTTAGCATTCTTTTTTCCTTTTATAGTTTGCTGCATCACATTTTTTCCTGACCTGTCACCATGACTAAAGTGTCTTTGAACAAGTTTTTTTTTATTTTTATCAAACCGTTGAAAAGGTCTTTCTTTTGTGCCCAGAGTTATTTGTGTTGAGTTCTGACAGGCAGTTTCAGTGGCCACGACGATACCTGAAGACCTCAGTTTGACACCTGGCTCACGCTGGCACCATTGACTCATCTGCGGGCTTTATGTCATCTTCATCTTCATCATCATCACCATGGCCATCACTTGCTCTCCTGAGACCTGGATGACACAGAGGAGCTATGACTCACTCAAATGTTTTACCACTTAAACAGATAAGGAGAGAAAAAGATTAAGTGGGACCATAAAGTGATTCTAACAATTCTAAAGTCACACAAAATTAGAATTAATATAATTAATAGTTACTCTGTTTTCAAAAAGCACAAAGGTCTTTGCAACATTTATGCAAAGAGCTGAGCTCCTGGCTGAGCAAAGATACACTGATGAGAAGTGTTCTCTTCATTCCTGACTGTAGAAATCAGCTGTGACAGTTTGGACCTGCCTGCCAAGCACCCGTGTCCTGCCTGCCTATGTGGCGCACTCCTGTGCCCCAGCTGTCAGCTGCATTCAGTCACTGTACCGATAATGAACCACCTTTGGCCGAGCCATCCCTTATCACAACATACAGTATGTCATCACCTGATCATCTGAACCACAGCTACATCGTCTCTGTTCTTTAGTCACTGCAGGATTTATATATAATGATGCTGTTTGCCCCAGAATACATTTCCAGGAATGTTAAATACATTTTTAAAATGAAAATCATTGCACAATTCTTTATATGAGATTGTAAAAGTTATTATAGTGTTCTCTTGGAAATCTTAACACTGGAGCACTGAGTTTGCAAACTATGCTGTCTACATCCAGTATGAACAATAGGTCAAATCTGATTTGCCAGCTGAGCAAAGTGTCCCTTGTTTCCGATCTGATGCTATACCTTGGGAATTCATGCCTAATGGTGCACCTCCTGGTTCTGTCACAGCACATGAAAGTAAGCCTGAGTGTTGTATGATAAAACCTTTACAGGGTCATGACTTATTGAGCTTCCTCAAATTGCTTCTCACGGTGCTGCAAGTTCTTCCTCCCTCAGGCCTAGCTCCATTATCGCCTGCCGCTGTCTGCAGGTGCTTCACGGTCACATCACTGACTTCCTCCATTTAAGCTATGCTGGAGCTCATCTCCAAAGAAAACTACAACTGCAGGTTGTTGATAACTTTGGAATAAAGACTGACCAAAACGAGATATCAGCAAATACACAAATAGAAGCATGATTGTTATATTAACAACTGTTAAAGTTTGTGGCAGTCTCAATGGCATATTGGTAACTAACTAACAGTACTTGAAAGAAAACAATTACTCCCATGTGTGACTTCCATTAAAAGTATCATATTTTATAAAAGACAGATTCCCTAAAAGGGAAGACTTTGGTGAGCTAAGATAAGCAAGTGCATTGACAGAGCAGATCTATCATATAGCAGAGGAGACAGGGAGACAGACAGCGAGAGTAAAAAGTGAAGACGAGAAGAAGGAAGAAGCAAATGAGTCAGAAAAGTCGATGACTTGAAATGTTATTTCTGTGCAAAAGATGTTATCTGCACAGAAAAAGAGCTCAATCACTCAGTGTCAGAATTATCCACTTCACTTCATGTGTGACTTTATAGCAACAGAACAGGATGACATTCACAAATGCCACTATTATAACAGTGCTGGTCCCACATATAGAAAATCTGTTGTTGTGTTGTTTCACAGCTCTGTGTACCAAAATAACAGTAAATAAACTAGGAGATTGATTTTGTCTACAGACCACCCTGATAATATCCTCCTTTCAGGCTCCTTTTGTTCAGTGTGAGCTGCAGTCTTCATGGTGTTATCTCGACCATGTGGTGCGTGTCTTTGTCTCCCGAGCTTAAACGCTATAAGAGTCTGCATCACAGGTGCAGCTGCGACCACGAAGCGTTGCAGCGATGTGTGTGAAATGACATCCCAGCCTAGCAGAGCCACACCTTACAGCGCAACAGCTGTCACAAAGGATCAGCATCCAGCCTGCCACACTCCAGGAGCTGCTTTCTAAAAGACCTCTGCTGTTCTGTTGTCCTCGCTGCTTATTCTGACAAATGAAAGGTCAGCTCCATCATATGACCAATAAAGTCCCGCCTGTTTAACTGTGTCAGCTCGCATCAGCTCAGGTTTACAAAGAGTCCCACAAAGCGGAGTTTTGTGGGTTATTAAAGGTATAATTAAACTTATTTCACACCATCAAAATAATACTTCTGATGCACAAAAGACCGCATTCTCCGTGAACATCAACAAACATCTAAAATAATATTTCAATCAGTAGTCACAAACATGTCATTTAGCCTTTAGGTAGCTCTTATTAGATGTTGCAAATGAGCTACAAAGCATAGCTCGTCTAAAGCCCTAGACATCTAATCAAGCATTTTAGGTAGGATTAGCCTATTCATGACCATCATATGCTACGTCATTCCACTTTCATTTGGACTGAGCTGTAGAATCAACCCATTTAAAAGACAAAGGCCGGCTATAATATTGTGAGTTATCTACACAGCTGCTCAAGTCGTTGTATAAAAGGTTTGCTCCCAGAGTTTTGCACCTGGCTAGTGTTAGAGACGCTTTGATCCATGTCTCTGCTTGTTTTCCGCTCTTTGTAACCATTAAACGGCTCCCTGGTCCCTTTGAGGGTAAATTGATTAGTGATTAAAAAAGGAAAGAGGAGGAGAGGCGTCTTTGTGTCCAAACAGACTCCCGGTTGTGTGGGTGGCTTTTACAGTGCAAGAAGATGATCCACTCCTCTATGGCATCTAAATCTGAAAACACAATTAAAGTGTGAAATGAGCATTTTCAGACAGTTTACATGAAGATCTCTATCTGCACTCAAAATACCTGAATAAGAGGAAAACAAATGTGCTGTGTTTTAATACCACCATACTTAGAACTAAGCTGTTCTCATTTACACATACGTTGCTTGTGCTTGTGTCAGACTATTTAATTAACATAAACTGCTTATATGATCACACTGCATTTAGTAGATGCTACTGCAGCACTTAAGCTGCTTTATTGAGATGTTGAGGCTACAGTGGATTCAGAAAGCACTCAGATCACTTCACTTTACACTCTAAACATGAATGCATAACTACACATCTTCACCAGCTTCTCCTCTCAAAACCATGCAATCTTACATCTAAACCAAACTTTTCCTTCAGGCATCACACAAAAACCCTCAAATGTACATACATACACAACAAAATAGCCATTAAACACTAGAGATCAATTCAAAACACCATTGTAAAATCTTTTTCTGCAATGGATAATGGCACTTATGGTTTTTGCCCAGAACAGCCTCTTACACAATACAGTCACAATAAATAAATAAACTAAAACTGAGTGTAAAAGTATATGCATTGTTACCATATGCTACTGATAAAGAACGTACAATGCAGTAAAACAGGACTTTCTATGTATCTACCGATATAAACCAATAAGAAAACTGTTTACACGTAAGGAAAGAAATCACATTTTTTCTGCCTCAGCATCCCGTCTCTGGTCATCAACATCACAGGCAATATTAGCCCAAGCCAGGCAGCAGGGGGAGAAAAACACTTGTATACCTCATCCACCCCTGGCAAGCCTCAACTGTAATTTCTAAACAAGCTTCCTCCATGACCTGGAGGAGGTGAACATGGATGTAGAAGTCTCGGTCATACACCTTCCAACCCATGCTGGGGGGGAAAAAAATCCTCTCAGGGGTTTAAAAAAGGAAAAATCTGCAGGTGGAAAAATGTTACTGAATCTTGGGTTATTCTTGTCACGAAATAGAGCAGCCCGCTTTAAACTGACATGGTCCCAAATGACAGTGTCGCATGGCTGCTGTGGCTGTGCTGTCCCCCTCTGGTCCAATTGGTATACATGATCTTACAGACCATAAAGGAAAGCCAGCAGAGGCATGGTGTTGTATAGATCCGGTGTGGCATAGCAGTGGAGGACCCCCTCGGTGGCTAATGGTGGCAGTCACGGTCACATTCCCTTATGCACTGTCCAGAGATATTCACAACGATCCACCGACCAATTATATCCCTTTCATTTCTCCTACTTTTGGTAACATTAAATCTTGATTCAACAGAGATAAGTTCACAGGGACTGTCTCTGGCATCAATATGAAAGATTCTCGACAAAAGAGATAAAACAGAACATTAAATGACTACTCTGAAACACATAATACACAAAAGTAGGCCATCATATAGCCGACTACAGTACATAATGCAGTAATCTTACTGTTCTCAAAGAACATAAAAATATTTTTAAAAAATGCTAATTACACATATTCGAGCTCTGGTCTTTGAGTCTATAAGAGTTCATTTTAAAAAGAACATGATGGGCCCATTTCATCCTCATTCTATTCTGTTGAATAACGCAGTCCGTTGGAACCTTGCAGAATCCCCTATCTTCAATAACTCTTCTTTGTGTTTCACACAAGTGATTGATATTGTGGGCTATGACCATATTGATGATTTCAAAAATAGCCGTCTTTTGCCTTCAATTGGTTGTCTCTCACATCGGAAAAAATAGAAGTTGTAATGGTATTACAGTAAACCATCCATTTTACAAAACAGGAGCATACAGTAACTCCAAATTAACTGTACATGGTACAGTAATAAAATGCATTTCAGACAGCATACATAGAGCAAACTGTGCCAACAAATGACGAATTAAAGGTAAACCCTGAACCCTTGAACCCCAAAGTGAGGAGATCGGGTGGCTCTAGTATGCTGTGGGGGGCATTTGCTGGCATGATTTTGGGTCCACTAAACCCCTTTAGAGGGAAGGGTCACTGCAAATCATTACAAACCTGTTTTAATTGAACACCTTCATCCCATGATTAAATATTTCTATCCTGATTGGAGTGGAGTGCCTTCATCCAGGATAACAATGCCCCCCATCCTAAAGTGTAAAATGAGGGCACGAGGGGTTACTAAATGGTTTGATGAGAATGAAAACTGATGGTAATCATATGCTATGGCCTTCCACCACCTGTTACCAGATCTAAACACAGATTATGGACGGACACATTAGACATTACTCTCCATCACCATCAATAAAACACCAAATGATGGAATATCTGTTGGTAGAATAATGTTCCATCCCTCCAGTTGACTTCCAGAGACTTTGAGAATTAATGCCAAGGCTCACTGAAGCTGTTTTGGTGGGTAAACACCTTATTAGGACAGTGGATGTTGATTTTTCTTTTAATTTGTCACTCATCTGTATATTTTGTACAGCATTCCAAAGTTACAGTAGAAAGCAGTATGTAAATCAACCTTCATAGTTTTCTCTCTGGAGGTCCAGATTATAGTGGCTACTGTGAAGCTGCTCAGATCCAGCTGCAATCTTTTTCCAGTTTCCCTGGTTGGCATTCGATGGACAAGGTCAACTAGAGTTGCAGTCATCTCAGAAACTATTTGTGTCCTTGCCCTTGCCCTTCCTCTTCCTCATCCACCTCCTCTCCTTTGTCCTCTTCCTTTACCGTACAAGTGAACTGACCCATGGCCCTTTTATCTATCTATTCTGAGGTTCTGATTGGTGTGTTAACAATTTTGACTCAGTAATTCCACCTGGGGAACGTGTTAATTGGGTTCCAGCTGTGATGACTTGAGTTAATGATATCAAATGCCAGTGCTTTCTAAATTAACACATGGTGCAGCCAGTGATATATGAAGGATCTGTGTGTAAGTCTTCACAAAAAAAGTCCACAAATTTGATTCTGGTGTGAAAACAGGGAAATAGTTGAATAGTTTTGGAAAATGAGTCTATTTTGTGGTAGTTAGTAGATGTTGATTGAGCAATTAGGAGAGCGAGAAACACTCAATCAAATCAAAAACTGATATTTTTAATTTGCGGAAGTATTGAAACCCTTAATTTTGTGTTAGCTCCTTTGTTAGCAATTACAACTTCTGGTTTTCTTGTGTAAGCCTCTACAAGCTTTACACACCTGGATTTCAGTAATTTATCGTTGGTTGGGTCACTCAAGAACAATAAAAAACTTGTTCCAAAGTCACTTGACTGTTGTGCTGGCTGTATGCTTCTAGCCATTGTCATGCTGATAGGTGAACTGTCTCCCCACTCTCAGGTAGCTGCTCTCTAGGTTTGGCTGTAATAACTTTTTCCTCAGTTATGATCAGTCTCCTTGTCCCTGTCGCCAAGAAACACCTCTATTGCATGATGCTGCCACCACCATGCATCGCCCTGGTGCTTGGTGTTCACAAGACAGTGCTTAATTTTTTGTTCACACATGTGCGCCTTTCTTTACTATGTCCAATGGATTTAATTGGTGGATTCTAATCAAGTTCTAGACACATTTCAAAGATAGTTCAAGAAAACTGAATCCCCCCAATGTCAGTTTTTATCTCATTTAAATCTACAGCACAATGCTTGGAGAAAAATGCGAATTGGCCTCAATTTATTGCATTACGAGTTTGTGAAAGAAAAGTTACCCGACAAAATGAACTCAAACATAGGTCAAAAGTTACATCCAGAGTTTTTTTCAAGAAAGTCCAATACAATAATTACATGCCTTTATGCATGTTGAAAGTGGGAATATCTTGCTAAAATGGCTGCGACTGTTGATGCCCATCTGACTGTGGTTATGAAGGGGTTTTGGTCAATATGGACAAAAGGAACAAGTGTATTGAATAAAAAGTTTTTTTCTAACTTGACTTCCATACAGTGTCAGACAGTGTCTGCTTTATCAGATGCTATATTTTTCCAAAAGCTATGTTTTTACTATCCACAGTTAACTCGAAGGCATTTATGCCAACTGTTTCATAAGGTTCAGCTATTGACTGGAAAAAAGCAAGTTTAGTGTGGGCACAAATGGAGAGAAAAATATGCATTTCCAAATTAGATGGCGCAGCTCATCCAGGACTGACATAAACCTGCCAGGTCTATGAATACGAGGGAGCTCTACCGTGTACATATTCATAAAGTGTGGAAATCTGGAAATAAAGATGTTTAGAGAGCCATCAGCCCGCTACACTGCTGCTGCTGTTAGAGAGGCGCGAGCGCATCATGGCATTAATCTACACCCTGCAGTTGCAGCCGATTTCAGAAACTGCAGCTGGTGTCTCTGACTCAGACTCTGACCTCCTCCCCTCCACTGCTTGCAGAAGTGATCATATCCCTTGACAATGCCTCAGGGCTTCACCTGACCGATGGTGCCTTTCACTACACCTCTCTTCACACATTTACCTTTCAACGGGACTTGCACTGGTGCCTGACATGGAGAATCTGTCTAGTCTGTGTCCTTTTCAAACCTGTAAAAGTCATAGTTGCATAAGTTTTATTAGTTTGTTGACTGTAAAATGTGCATCAATTTCACATTATTAATGTTAATTGTTGCAAGTACGATGCTACTCGAGTGTGGTATTTGATGAATACTAAATTAGGTCTATAACACATGTAGAACTGTAACAAAAAAAACGAGAACGTGATAAACTCTAGTCACTGTCTGCTGTCATTGATGGTTTCTGGTGAAGAACTTTAGTTCACATGCTGCCAAACAAAACCATGTCACCTGCTGCTGCCATGTTCGCCCACGTTTATCCAGCAGTTTTCATGTATGAGAGAGAACTGAAATCAATGTGTATGAATCCATGTGATTTTCCACTGCTGAGAGCAGCGACCCGCAGCCTGTCACGTGTGCTGCTCAACACTGAACAGACAGGGACACTCCTGTCACCATTTCACCAATAGGCCAGATGGATAACAGCACAAAAAGGTCTACCTCTTACATTGGCGCAAATAGATCACTAGCTGGCATTGGAAGCTTACCAGGTTACACCAGTTCAACACAAAATCCCTCAACTGACAGCCAGTAAGGCTGAGCAGGTCCCTGCTGGAGCTATCCAAGGGCAGAGAGAGAAACTAGTGCCCTGCTGCCCCTTACTTTCATCACGCAATGCACATCCGAGCATCCCAAAACAGGCAGTCTCTTGGGGGGCCCCTCTGTCATATGTCAGACATTGGCATTATTTTGTCTGGGTATTTGAAAGATTATTGGACAGGCAAATTGGTTTCCAAAGGTTTTCTCTAAAAATAGCTCAGTCAGTGTGGTGCCATGCCATGTTAGGTTATTTTTACATAGCAGATGTGATGCACTGAGAGCGTCATTACACCAAATGGATGGAACTCACTGGAAATGAACTGGTGACATTGACAGCTCCTTTCATCTTTTTTCTAACTTGAGAAGATACTAACACAAGACAGTGGCTGTGAAGGACTAGAAGAAATTCACTTTTATTCTCAGGCATGACATTGTATAAGCATTTTTAGGATTAATGCCCTCTGACAGCTAAGTGACAGCAGTCATCCCTGAAGCCCTAAAGCAGTGAGCATGTACGGGTTAGTAAAGTCCAAGAACTCTCAATAAAAGCAACACACACATACAGTACAAAGGTACATGCACATATACACACAAAAAAACTGTCTGAAAAGGTGATGGCTCTGACAAAGTCTACTGGGAGTGGTAGACGGAATATATTTCTATATAAAGGTCTGCTGGTCAGCTGCTGACAGATTAAAGCCATGAAAACTACAGGTGGCATTTAGAAAACTGTTTATTTCTTGATTAAAATGTAACAAAACATGTCAGCTGCCAGATTTCTCAGGTAGAGCAGGTTGAAATGAGCAGAATACGAGAACTCTGTGGTGAATAAAATCAAATCTGTCTCTCTTTCTCTGCATCTTCATCTATATATTTGCCTCTCTGGGTGTTCAGTTGTCTCCAATCCTCTCATCTCTTTTCCACCTTTTTAAATCTCTGAGTGTGTCGATGTCTCTAGGGTCATCAGCGTCCCTCTGCTTGCTTTCAGCCTGCATTTTGGGTGACAACAATGTCAAAACACATCAGCCGTACTCAGAGCCGAGGAGGTTTCAGTGCTGCACAGACTGGCTCTGTAAATACAAATCTCTTACTCAGAGAGGCTACAGACACCATCATCTTTCCCTGAAACCACAACATTAAAGCTGCTCCCACCCAACAAAATAGATGCATTGTTTCTGTAATCAGTACCTGACAGACTGCTGGAGGCTAAAAGGAACATGCCGTAAATTGAACTCTAATAATACCTATAAATGTGATAATGTGTTTACTGAAGAATGATGGGAGTCTATATAGCAATGTACATAGCAACGAGACCCATGGAGACAAAAACAAGGAGAGATGTAAAAGATAGTGGAACTGCTATAAGAGACAGACAGAGTGATTAACTCTGCCATTATCAAGCAGCACATTTTTCTGGTCAATTGACTTATTGTGTCTCATCAGATAACAATTGCAGCTCTTATCCCTGTTAGCTTTTGCAAAAAACAAAAAAAAAATGCAGCAAAGTGTCTGTCTGCAATCAATCAGTCTCATTGTGGGGAGATAGAAATGATCAGTTATGCCGTCTGCTCAAAGACAAGTGCCCACTGCTGCTGAGTGCCTCTGAACTGGTTAGCCTCATAATCCCCACTTGATTTAGTGGCATTCCATTTGAGAGACTCTTCTTGAAATACTCCTGTGTGGATACTGCTCTAATAGAGATCTATAAGAAGAGAGAAAGGACAACTGCTGCTTTAAAAAGGTAAATGACATCAATGTAGGTGAATATAAAACCTGCCATTTGCACGTTGGTCTATAAAAAGACAAGGATCTAACTGTAAAAACACAGCCTTTATTATAGGCACAGCGCTCAGGGGTGCAGACTCTGAAGTTGCTTGGAAAGGGTTAAATAAGTCTCATTTAATTAACAAAAGCTAAACTTACTGCACATTGTATCATCAGACACTAATACACAATACAAAGCATTCTAATAAGTGAGATCTTGATTAATTCCTTACATGTACACCTTCAAAAATCTTCTACTGCATTCATCAAAATTTGTATATTAACCTAATAACAGAAAGATTGCGGAGATTTTTGCATCTCCCTAAAACTGGTAGATAATATAGTGGAGACCAGTCATCACAACAAAGAGCTTGGTTCCCATCTATAAGACCTTATCACAAACGTCACACCTTTTCTAGATCTATCAGTAAGACGGGAGTGATCTGGGTGAGTGGGATAGAGTTTTAGACAGAATCCATTCCTCCTCCATCAGCACCCGCCACAGTCTTATCTCACCTGAGCTCATTCATCGAATATACTGGACCAAGGTCAGGCTGTCGAAAGTTAAATCTTACATCAACCCTGTAAGCGATGGATGTAGGCAGGCTCCAGGTATTTTGATGTACATGTTTTGTCTTTGCCCTAAATTATTCACCTTTTAAAAGTAATTTTTTTGGACTGAAAATCATCAACCTTTCCCTATTCATTGCTCACCTTGGCTTCTCATCCAAAAATACCCCTCACTCCCAGAATGGGAGGCCTGGTCTCCACCTTAATTGCCATACGGTTGATTCTCTCGGGCTGTATGTCAACTCAACCACCGTTCCTTATACACTGGATTTAATGAGCTGCCTGCATCTTGAAAAGATTAGATATGCACGACAAAGCAAGGCAGAGAAATTTAATTTTATTTGGGATCCATTTATTTCTCTCTACTGTTCTCACAGTGTGGGCAAACTCACTCCTCTACTCCTCAAGTCTACCCCCATAAACCCAACCTAAATTCATACTACCATCCAGAGATATGACCTTTCCTTTTATTGATGTGGAAGTTTTGTTTTGTTTTAAGTGTGTGTATTTTTCTCTGTTGTGAGTGCAGTGGGAGGAGATTGTTATATATTTAATCTTAGTCAAATAGTCATGTCTTGACTTCTCTTTCCCACAGGAACAATAAAAACAAGGTTTAAAAAAGCAAGACTATTTTTTAATGCACAAACTGCCTCATTTATGAATGGCATCTAAGTCAACAACAGGTGGTTGGGGAGGATGACGGGCACACAAAGCACTTGACTCTTACACCAGAGACTGGGCTTTGCATCCACACTTATGCAACAAAAGCACTTTAACTTAAGGTTAGGAGGAGATCTTGGTTAAATGTCAATAAACACATTATGTCTCCATTCATTGCGGACCTTTTCTTTATTAAAGCACACCACGATCTCTCTCCAGCCTTAACCAAGTGCTGCCAGTGCCTCAGCATAACCATAAAAAAAGATGAATAATGATACAGTCTCTCCAAATGGAAACTGTACTGCAAGATCTGATAGTTTGACTGAAAAACTGTATATTGTAATACACTGGCACTTTCAGATACTTTCAGTATCAGTGTAATGCAACTTAATTAACATCAAAATATTTAAAAGATTACATTTAAAGAGTAGATGATCAAATCGTATAAACTCACATTGTATGCACCTACCCTGTACAATTCTGCAGTCTCCATACATTACTTGATAAACTCGACTTGACAGCATAATTTTCTTTTGCTGTGCTCTCAATATCAAGTCTGCCTAAAAACTGATTATCAAAGCAGTGGAAAATAACTGTCCATGTACTGTCTAATCCAGAAAGACATATTGTATAGATGGACACACTCCCATTTCTTAACAGGGATGCCATAGCTAGCTGTGAGCAGTATACTGTGTTTTCCTAGAAAGATGTGTGGGGTGACACACTGCATGGGTTTGACAACTGTCACATTACATTAGCCTTTGAATGCAGGCTCTGATTACTGGCAGGTTGGACAGATTTGACAGAAGGCAACTGACACTTTGAGATTCCCATTTAAGTAGCCAGGACACGGGGATGGTGCCCAAAAGCTGGTTGAGAAATATAAAGCTATGGCCTGCATGATTCCTAAACCTTTTTTGTGTGGTCAAAGCATCATACTGTACGCAGAGACGACGAATGGCTGTTCAAAGGACTGTTGCTTCCTTTTCAGTCCTTTATAACTGAATTAATGTCTCCAGCTCCTGACCTTTACTGCCATGTTCAGGACTAGCGATAACAAGCATCACATCCTTCAAAGATTCTTATTATGGAAATGAGCACGTGAGTGGGCTTGCAGATTGAATATGCGACTCTAACAAGGAGCAGCTGCCACTCAAACAATAACAACACAATGACTGGTAAATTTCACTCTGTACTCAATGTAAACGACGGCACTGTACAGAGTCACCTTAATGAAGGTGATCACACATGTGCGCTCTTGAGAGATGTTATTTTTATAATTTCTTTAGATGCTCACGCTCAGGCAGGTGACAAATTGAAGCAAAAATAAATAAATAAATAAGCACATAGACGAGTGGAAAAAATGTAACAATTACTTCCATGCAAGTGCTCTGCATGATGAAAAGATACACAATTAATATCCTATCAACCTCTGTGACATGCATAAAAATGATGAGAACGCTCAGTTGACCTCAATTTTGGAGGAAAAGATCTAAGAGACTCTGAAAGATGGTTCTTTATTGGATGAGAGGAGCTTCAGTCACAAACACTGCTCAACTGGGTTTCAGCAGAAACACTGAAACACCAAAAGTGAAATGTGCATTTTTTGATCTATGGGTAAAACAATAATAATTGTTCTGCAGGCCAACAAGAAGGTCAGCATGATCAGACTGAAAGACGGATGATCAGACATAAACCCCTCATTACATTGTTATAATTGCTAATCATGTTTAAACAAGATACCAATCAGAAATCAATGAAGCTGTCCTTTTTCTCTCTCATGCAGCTGTTAAGCTTTGCTCTTCTACCTGCTTCGCACGACTGTTACTTGTGTTGACTGATTTCTCCCGCTCCTCCTGTAATACTTTCTTATTACCATACTTATTGAAGGCATCTGCTGCTTTGTGCAGGTAATATCTCACTAATGCGCAGCTGGGTTTGGCTTTATGTAACACAGAAGAGTTATTGGCTCTCAGAGAATCCTGTAAAATTGCAACATTTCTTATGCAATATTAAAAATGTGCAATGCAATATTTTGTGTGTTTTTATTTTACTGTTATTAAGAACAATAATATTCTTTATCTATATTGTACTTTTCACAATCCTGGTTACAAAGTGCTTCACGGGGCAGTGAAATAAAACAGAAAAAGTCCAAAAAATATCATAATTTAAAACACTGATAAAAGCACAACAAGGTGTATAGATTCAACACAGAGTCAAAGAGAGAGAAAATAAAAAAGGTCAGTTAATTGAAAATAAAACCAAATTTCTGCAGTTTTAGGAAAAAGCTGTACATATACATAGTGATGCATTAAACTCAGCGCTAACATTAGCATGCTAACGTGCTTACAATGACAATGGTAACATACTAAGGGTTAGCAGGTATAATGTTTACCCTACTAAGCACCATAAAGCTGGGTAGGCAGTAATCTCATTGGACTCACTGAAAAATGCAAAAACTCCATACTAAACTTTCAGCCTATTGCATACGAAATGGTCTGAGAGGAAACTAGATTTCTGCACCTCATCTTGGCTCTGTTTTCAGGCTTTAGAAAATTTTGTAACCAATAACATGTCTTTTCACCCAGAACAGATAAAAAAAAATATAAAACCCCATTCATGCACTTCTTTCTTTCACAGACGGCAGTTGAACATGCCAGCTTCATGTCTGAATGAGCTCGCTGCTCACTTTTCTGTAAAAGTTGTGACAGCAACCTTACAAGGTCAGGCTAAGTAACATTTCTGCATCACATTCAAGAAGGTACAAGTCTGAACTGCACCATCACATTAACGGATAGGCAAGTAGAAGCAACAATACTTCATATTGTGTGAAGTGATTCGGGGAAGATTTTTTCTATATTTCAGCACCAATATGGGTCTAAAAATATGACAGTGTTGTGTACCAAAAGTCCGACTCATTCACTCACTTTGCTCTACAATTATAAACGTAAGAAGTTACAAACTAAAATGCCTATAATAATAAAACTTTACTGCCATATAAACAGACACAGACAGCTCAGATTAATGATTCCTATCAATAATTATATAAAATCAATTATTTTTTGGCAAGACATTAACAGGAGTTGCATTTCAGTTTGTTGCTTCCGGCTGTTTGTAGGAGTCTTTCTTCTGATTTTATGAAATGCCTGCAGCCTTAAATTATTTATGTATTTAACAAGGACATTGTGCAACAAATGTGTTGCACAGACCAGAGATAGGTACAAACTAATTTTCATCTGTAGTCCCTGGGCAAAAAACGGCAACATCTCCGAAGAAAGAGTGTTGCACGCAATGTCCGCACGTGGGACAACAGAACAGTGCAGGTAATGTCATTAAATACTTAAAATTGTAAATTAGTTCTGACATGGATCAGTCCAGGTCAGGATCTAACGGCAAGTTAGACAGGTGAGCTGTCTGTCACACACTGAGACACAGTTTAAAAGCTGCAGTTAAATTATTTGTCACATACCAGTCGTCCTCAAGTTCAGTCCTGAACTTCATCACAGCTGTTGGGATATTTTTATTTCCAACAGTATTAGTTAGATTATCATCACACGTGGACGGAATTTTCAGTGATTAGGGAAGTCATAAATAAACTAGGCTGTCAGATATTTGAACAGCTAGAATTAGTCTTTTGTTTATTATTGCATTAATATGTATTATACATCCCTTGATGTCCCTTGAATGACAAAAACTGCGTGCACACTGTGGCTCTCTCTGTCACTGGGTAGGTTTGAATGACAGACCGATGAAGCAGCACAGTTATGTATCCCATGTCTAAGAAAATGCTTAAATAGCAACAAAGTCTGGACTTTTACTTGAGAGAGCATGGTTAAAACCTGGTTGAAGCCACAAATTATATGTGCTTTTAAGCTTGACTATCTATGTGTGTTTGAAGCACTTGCTTGGGGCTTAGAATAGAGAGAGGAAAAAGCTGGAGTTTGTCTTTTCCACGTGCACTTTTCCATTTCTGCCTACTAAACTTCAATCCGTCATGTTAACATCCGAACAGTTACTGCGACTGATTCATTTTATTTTGGTCATAAATGTGTAGTTTGTACAAGAAGAATTTTCATATGATGACGGCACCCCAGAAGAAACGTCTGAGAATCACCAAAGTTATTACAATCCATCCAGAGGGGGACGTTAATGTCTGCAACTGAATTGTGGAAATTACTGGACGAGACAGCATCACTTAAATCACTGTGGAGGTGCAGCAGGAGTGGCTGCTATAGAAATGAAAGGTTCAGCTGAAATTAGAGATTCAACATAAACGGGGGAGATGGACTGTTATTTCCCTTCAGAAATTCACATCTCTGTTTTGAACCAACCATTGTCTAGTTCAAAGTGTGTCAGAGGAGAACATTAAAGAAGTAGCTGAATTAATCCAAATAATGATCATTCCCAAACCACGCTAATTAAAACATAACCATAGCTTTATCCGCTCATACAATAGTTTTTTTAAATGTTCAAGTTGGAGGTCTTAATCAGGCCAAATTAATCAATTATTTATAAATATTGTATATCAGCAATTTGGATTTTTTTTTGTGTCAATTAGATGCTGAAAGGAACATTTGATAACCATACTCCAGGTAAGTTTTCTGGTCCATTTTGCTATGCAACACATACACCGATCAGCCACAACATTATGACCACTGACAGGTGTAGTGAATAACATTGATCATTTGGTACTATGTGCTGTTCTGCTGGAAAACCTTGGATTTTGGCATCCATGTTGATGAGACTTAGACACACAAATAAACATTGTTCCAGAACAAGCACACTCCCTCATGCAAATGGAAATCCCAAATGTCACTGGCCTAGGAAAAATCACCCCACCACATGACAACAGCATCAAACAATCAGGAACATCTTGAGGAACATGACAATGGCCCAAGATGTTGATTTGACCTCTAAACTTCCTAGACCCCATTCTGATCAAGCATCAACAGGATGCAGTGGAACAAGTTTGACTGACAGAGGCCCCACTGCACAACCCAGAGTACCCAAAGGATCCACTGCCAACGTCCTGGTGCCAGACCCCATAGGACACCCTGAGAGGTCCTCTTGTCCTGTGGTTCAGAGCATTTTTGACCACATAAGGGGGACCAACACAATATTAG
>OMNN01000527.1:0-21987 GCA_900302755.1 Chromis chromis | reverse complement strand
ATTACGTATATTAAAGATTGTAAAATTAAATTTTTTCTAAACTGGTATTTTACAGAATTTTCCTGTTTTCCTGCAGAATATATTTTGCAAAATCACAGAAACAAAAATATTAATTCACATGTTGAAAAATATTTTTGAAAATGATAATTTGTTCTTGTCTGACCATAAAATAATATTTACTGTATGTAAATCAAAAAATAACATTATTTTACATATATTTTTTGTTATTTTATAGATGAATTGTGTAAATTAAGAATTGAAAAATGGTAAATAATTATTTTAACAGTTTGCTTAAATTGCAGAAAATAACTAATAAAAAGTAGAAAAAGGTATTCATTTATAAATAAAAAACAACATAATCTATACATTGAAAATCAGTATTTTTACAAATAGTACTTTTACAACATGTGACCATGATGTTATTCATTGCACTGTAAACTGTATTTAAATCAACTGTTATTGTTATTTTACAGATATTTGCCATTATTTTCACAGTGTTTTTAAAGCATTTTTTTTCTGCCACCCTTGCTGCCAGATTTTCTACATAATGTTTTTTTTACAGTGAAGAGTCCCGTATCACACTTGCTCTGGGGGTCTGAATCCCATCTGAAATCTGCTGGACCCTCCGTCTGTCTCCACCGTAGCCATAACTTGAACTCGTTGCCTATCTGCAGTTGTGGCAACACTGCACATTGAATGACCGGGGCCCCTGCGAGTAAATCCTGCTTATGCTGGCCCCGAGTCCACTCGTCATCCAAGTGAAGTGACCCCTGCTCTCTTTCATAAAGTTAACCTTCCATTGAAAACGTGGTATTTACTGACACGCTTGATGGAAGATGATGGATCTATGACATTTATTGAATTTCTTTACGAGCCGGTTCTGGTCCTGACGCCGTTTATTCAGGCCTCTGTGCGCCTCGGATGTTATTCAAGTTGAACTCCTGCTCTGGCTGCTATAGCTGGCCTCATTCACGCAGACAGACAGAAACAGAGAGAGACAGATGAGTCAGGCTTCGTGCACCTCTGAGTTACAGCCTGAAGCTGTTGGACTCGTGTCGGATTCATCCTCCTATTCACAGGTCAGACATGCAGTGCTGAGCTCAGCCACACTGCAGCCTGTCGCTACACAGCCTCGTTATTTTCACCAGAAATGCATTTTAGTGCAATTCTCTCACTATTAATAAATGAAACCAAATGAATGAGTTCAATAAAATATCTTATTTCCATTAAGCAAAAAATCATAGATGTCAAAACTGGAGCAATGGTGGCCAAAATTTGTCTGCAGGCAGTCTATTATCATTTTAACCAAATTTTGCAAGGAATTTCTTCTTTATTAATCAGTGTGTGTGTGTAAAGATGAATTTTCTGAGACACAAACTGACTAATCACAGATGGTTTGACAACATTTCATTTATTTCTGAAGGCAACAAACAGTATTAATGAAGGATGAAGGAATGACACCTGTCCCACTTATTATTGATGAAAGTCCTTAGTCCTATTGGTCAGCAGTCCAAAGAGTGTGTGAGGTACTCTGATTTTAAATACAAAAACCCTTTATTAATACATAGATAAACCATCAGAAAGTCCTCACTAGGTGTCGAGTGCAATGAAAACAGACATTGCATTTGAAATTTCTGACACAAGTCACGTGTGAATTCTGTCACACACAAGACTTGTGAAAATACAAGTGTTAACTACTATAATACCTCATGCTATGTGGACAAAACATACATATACAGTCAACTTTTATAAGGATAAACTATATACACTATGAATAACATCCTACAATATCAAGAAGCTCATAATAAATCACCACTTGTGGTACTTTTCTGAACAATGAGTCAAAGCTTCTGACATTGACAGACAACAAAAATGTTGGAATTGTGTGGAATTTATGACGGTCCATAAACAGAAACACAAACATTTTATCCAAGCTAACTGTTAAGAAGCAGAGATAGTATGATCCCAAACCTTGAACAATAAGTGGAGCAGTGTTTAGCGTTTGAAAACTGGCACATCGAACATCCTTCGATTGCATCTTTTGATAAATAATTGGGCTGCATGGTGGAAGTAAGTGCAATGTTAATCCACGCCAAGAAATCTAACTAATAAGCTTATTTATTAGCTATTAAATCAAGGCAGCCAGTGGTTTTCTTGGGTTTTCTCAGCTTTTCTCAGCTTTTGACTGTATCGTCAACTCTTAGTGCCTCAAAACATCAACAAGTAGTAGCTACTGGACCTAACTCCAAATCTATGAGCATGAGTAAATAGAACAATGGAGGTTTGTTATGTTAGCCAATCAGATTGTATGTTAGATATAGAAGACTGCTGCTGGGCAACAACATTGAGAGGATAGGAAAATGGTTGTTGTTCTCCAAGTTGAACCAATCATCATTTAAAGCTGCACATCAGTTTTTCAGCGCTACACAGAAATACCAACTCTGGACTAGATGTTTTTTTTCTGCCTATAGAAAACGGCCCTGAAAGAGGTTGCACAGGGACAGTTCTGGCCGTTGGAACACACCCAAATGTTTGGGCGGCCCTAAAACAACCCGCAAGTTCCTGCAGTGGAGTAAAACCGACTATCTCAAGGTGCTTCGGTGGATGATTTACCCAAATTAAGCAAATTTTTTGGCATCCGGACGACCAAATGCAACGTTTTATCAAAGTAGGACGTCCGTGCCAAGACGACGAACCAAGCTCCGGCTCTATTTCTGAACAGGAAACAGCTATACCATCTCGGGACGGCATGGTTTGACTCTTGTATAGTTAAAAGAGGGAGTTTAACGGGCGCAATAAGTTCTGCCTGATTATCTGTGGAACGCTTTATGTTAGGGCGCTGTAAGTAATTGACTTAAATCGGGTCAACAGGGGTCAACAGCTCTGCAGGATTGGCTCCAGTCATATTTACCAAAGTCAGCAGGAGACGCAGTTATACATGTTTTCTTGGGCTGATCTAAGCTCCATTAATTACATAGCACAGCCATAATTCGCGGAAGTTGAGTATTCGTTTGTTGGCATCGAGCACTCTGTAAACCTGGTTGTCTTTTCCGCAGGGTTGCCAAGATAACCTGCGTGTTTCATCGCCTTCGCAGTCTTCACCCGGATGATTTACACATGTGGAGCCATGGGCGGCAGGGTGGCCTAATGCCTGGCAGGTTTTCACCCAAACCTTTTACCTGTCCAACCTTTTTTAAGACTCTTTGGATGAGAGTTGGGTAAAGTGTTTTTTTTTTTTAATGCCGTTACGCAGCAACGAAACAACTCATCTCATTACCTCACTTTTTATTTTTTCCTCCCCTTCAAAGACAGGAGGGGAGAGAAAGCGTAGCGAGCAGGTGCTGTTTTTATGGTTTTCCTGATCCAGCGAAGAAGAGGTGAAAACATTTTCTCCTCTCATAACCCCTGATCTGAATGCTGTGTGTGTGTGTGCATGAGATCATTAGCAGGAGGGATTGTGTGTGTGTGCAGAGGTTTTGATTACCCCCTATTGTTGACTGCCAGCTAGATCTGGAACGAATAGGTGTGTGTGTGCACATGTGAGCAGCCTGTCACTGTGTGTAATATAGTTTCCTGTGATCAGGCTGTATAATGAGCTGCTAAAAAAGACACAGATTAGAAGTATGGTTAATTAAGCTCCAAGTACTCCAGACTTTTTTTCTATTTTTTATTTTTTTTACTCTGTGGATGTCCCTTTCTCACTCTTGCATGCACAGGCTACACGCAAACACACACACACTCTCCTAACGAGTGCAAAGCTCATCACAGAAAACACCGCAATTTGAAAATAACAACAATCATAAAAAAACCATACAAACATCTGCAGCTCGTAACTAACGTCTCAGGCCAACCCCAGCACACGTGCCTCTTAAAACTGGAGAACAACGGTTATTTTCATCTCTTAGATGTTTTATTTCTTTTCTCTTTCTCTGGCTCAACTGGAACCATTTAGGCATTTTTTTTTTTTTTTTTTAATCAAAGAACGAAGTCGTTAAAATTGAGATTTGGCGGTGAAGGCGTCCGGTAAGCCTGCCTCTCCTCCTTCGCCTGCATGCAGCGTCCAACCCAGCACTAACTAGCATTTTGCGCAAATGTAAGGAATGCTGTTTTATTACTGTATTTAAGGAAAGTCTGTGTTAAAGTGAGCACAAAACATACATATGTATATACACAATTTTATTACCTCGTTATAAAAAAAAAAGTGTTTTCTTCGACGGTGCCAGTTGCTATCTTTAAGTCTTTCTGAGGATCTAATTGGTCGTAATGACACAGTTTTAACTGCGGAGAGAAAATCTGAATGAAACTGAAAACATCAAAGCTTTTTCTTGCACACTGATTCACAATAACACACAAAATGTCCCTCACGTCCATTTCTGCTCAAAATGAAACACCACAGGTCATTTGTCAGTGGTCAGCCAGGTTAGTAAGTGGTCATTATTTTCATGAGTTACCTGTGTTTGGGTTGAATGGACACTTGTATCATTGTGACGCACATTTATGCACAAATTCAACATTAATGTGGAGTTTTTGTAGATGTCAGGGTGACGGTAGAGTTTGGATTTGTTCATATTTATCCAACTTCTTAGAGTTGAACTTGACAAAACCTTTCGAGAGCCGACATTGGGGTGAAGACTTGCAAAGCTCAGTTTCAAATACATTTAAAATACAAAATTATTACAAGAGTATAATCATTAATAATAGACTGACACTGGCAGAAATGGTATCATAAAGAAAATCAAACATGCACAAGACAGAAACACATGTTGCTCATGTAGACGAGGAGCATCTGAGAAAACATACAAGGAGAATACAGTATATCACCACAAGTGCAGACAACAGTGGAACGTGATCACATACAACAGTTTTATTTTTGCTGTTTGCACCAAAAATCCTATCAAGTTCAAATAATAAAAACACAAATGCTCCAATATTCTGAATTACACAAAAAAGTTACTTCAAAACATGTCTTATAAGGTGTTTGGTGGTAATGGAGGAAAGATTTATATGTTTTCTTTAAGTAAAAGTACTAAAACCACCCTATACAAGTACACTGTTACAGTAAAAGTCTTGCATTGAAGAGGTTCTTTAATGTACTTAAAGTATTAAAAGTAATGTCCTCTGTGAGTGATGTACTATTATATATTGTATAATTAGATTATTTCTACTCATGCATTCATGTAAAAGCAGGATTTTGCTGTTGTAGAGATGGAGCTTATTTTGAACTATTTTGTATCCAGATGCAACTGCTGACTATTTTCTCCATTAATCAATTGATTGTTTGGTTAGTACAAATATTGAATATAGAGATAAATGTCATCACGAGTTCTCTAAACTATTGACTAGTTCATTGGTCGATTAATTGTAACCTGTTGGGTTGTTTAATTCGTAACAAAACATCCTATTTTTAAGTTTTCTTGTGTTTTTTGTGTAAAAGTCTTGATTTTTAATGTCACTGAAGCTGTCTGATACATGCAGGGAAGTAAAAAGTACAATAAAGTGTAAAAAGTAGTATTAAAGATACTCAAGTAAAGTACAAGTACAGCAGATTTGTACGTATATAAATGTACTGTCTCTGTCCTGCAAACATAAATTTAAAAGCATTTTTACATCTTTACAAGAAAGAAGTAAAAGTATTTCTTCTTTATCTTTTATTGTCGTGGTTTGATGAATACTTGTTGAGTCCTTTACAACTGGCCGCACCACCTCATGCACTGATGATTGATAAAAGTCCGTCATGCGTTCACATGGTGTGCGTATATACGTGCACGCCCGTCTCGGTGTTTTGCGGCCGTGTCGCTGCAGTGATACAGCCTCGGGGAGAAAATGTGTTTTTGATATAGAGTCTCTTCCTCTCACCGCATGCGTCTAATACTCTCCCTCTTCCCAGGATAACAGGGTCACAGCATGGAGACCTCGAGGACTCCACACCTGGAACAACACCACCCAGAATATCCGCTTGTGTGTGGAGGAGATAGGGGAAAAAGTTGGAGAGAGAGTGCGAGAGGCTTTATGAATGACAGAGAGGAGGAGGAGGAGGAGGTCGTGTGGTGCTTTCAAGTCATCTGTAAATTTTTTTTTTCCTTTTTTGCTCCGTCTCTTTGACACATACTCAGACACAAACTGTTTTTTTTTTCTTTGCGATGGCCTGTTTTGCAGCAGAGGAAATATGAAACACCCCGAGGCATTTGTCAGTGGTCAGTTGCATGTTGTGCGCTCTTTCTTATGTTTTCTGGGCGCATTTGGGAAAAAAAAAAAACAGTGTGCGTCACTCTCCCCCCTTCCCTTGACACACTGCTGAGGTCTGATTAATAAAAGATGAGTTTAGTTGGGGAGGGGGAGTATGACTGTTTTGATTGCCCCTCTTCTCTGCAGGGCAAAAAAAAAGAAGAAGATGAAAGAATGAAAAGGGAAGGAGGGGAAGGTCCACTCTGATCGCCCCGGGACCGACTGACCCAGAGGATGGAGGAAGACAGGGATGAAGTGAGGACGAATCCATACATCCACCACCGTTTGATGCCTGCGGTGTTGCCTGTGTAACTATACCCCTTTTTCTTTCTCCCGCTCCCTCCTTTCCCCTCGTTTTTTTTTTAATACCCCTCTCTTTGCCCTCTTCCTGCTGATCTGTGCCAACCACCATGAAACCACCGCCACATTAGAGCCTTTAACGGGCACTGCCTGGCATCCTGCTCTGTCCAAACATATTATAGTCGCACACACACGCAAGAGTGTGTATCTACATAAAGTTTCTGAATTCACAACTGTAGCGTTTCGCCGTATATATTGAGGGCTTGGGGGGGACATTTTTCATCCCTACAAAACTGCCACGTGTCATTGTGGCTCCAAATAAACTCCGAAGATGTTGACTGCTTCGAACAGATTGCGGACTGGAGAAGGCGGCGAGTAAATGGTTCACATGTACCGACAGAAAAATGATATTAAAGCTGAAGAATTTACTAGGAATATGGTTTGGACTGATGTTTATAGAGTGGAATATTATGATTATTACATTCCTGCTCCGCTCCACACCAGCGCAGCATTAAGGAGAATAGAGCAGCGAATGAGACTGAGCTTTGCTTTGGCTGTTTCCCCTCCGTCATTAATCAGAGCAACACTTTATCATTCGTAGATTTTCAGAAAACTGAGAGTTGTCGACTTAATTCCACCCAAACGCCAGCTGAGACCCTGGCAGTCCTTCACTAAAATCCTCTAATTGCTTCACATTTCGAGCTGTTCTTGCACATTCGCTCGACTGTACTCTTTCAGTCTTTTATCTTTCTCATGAACTAACCATCTGAGCAACAAACACCACCACATGTCCCTGTGAGGCTCCTATGATGGTGTTAATGAGCCATTGAGGATGCAGCTGGACACCAATGACCACGCCTGCTGACATCACGCCGCCACCTCGAGGTGATGCTTGTTTGTTTGTGGTTTGTCTAGTTTAGTAGACGTGAGATAATGGATTCGATTATTTTTTTTACGGCATGGATGTGGTGAAATGACTAGTTAAGAGGGAGCTTCCCCTTCGGTGAGGGTTCCTCCCTTTACACTCTTAAACCTTGATTATACTCCCTCGCGTACGTGCACAAGAACAGCTGCAAACACCACAGATGTGTAGTTGCTGATAATATACTACACTGTAAAAAAAAAAATCTGCAAAAAAAAGTAAAAACTGTGGAATACTGTAATGTTCAAAAACTGTAAAAGCAGTAAAAACAAGAAATATATGTAAAATATTGATATTTTTAGCTGCTTTAAATACATTGAACTGTGTAGTTTTACTGTCACACATTGTAAAAGAAGAATTACTATTTGTGAATTTATAGCTTTTTAATGTGGACATTATGTACAGTTTTGGCCTGTTGTTTATGTAAATATATTTTTACTGCATATTATCAATAATTTAACAAAACAGGGAAAATCTAAAAAAAATAAAAAAATAAAAATTACAAATAAAAAACAATTTGTTACAGTACTTTTTAATAATTTCTCACTCCTCAATGTACATAATTTTTCTTCCCAATTGGAAAATATCTGTCCAATAATATTTTTTGCTGGTTTAAATACAGTAAAACTACTGTGATTTTATGGTCAAACATAAAAGAACAAATTACTGTATATAAAGATCCAGATTTTTGATGTGGTAATTCTTTTTTTAGCAGTGTAGTTTCAAGCCATCAGCTTTGTGCACGTGTTCCATAAATGCACAGTAGATCTGTGTTTTTGTATTACATGCATGCACACTACTTATAGTACGTATCCTTGTAGCGTAGTGGCCGCACGAACGCAAATGTTAGGCTGCATGTGAAATCGGCAAAAGGCATACACGTGGACTCTCGCATACTTGGAGAGATAACAACATTTGCATTGCTCAGACCATCCTGTGCTTGTTGATGTGGAAAGTATAACATCAGTCTGAACTCCAGCCAGACCCAGAACTACTGACCTGCACTTGATGCTGACTTTTGACCTCAGTGTGCAAAGTTACGTTAACGTTGGAGCATTTAGCAGATAATTAGTCAGATATTGTCTTTGTTAATGTAGCTTCAATTTATGCCACACTTCAAGGGCCTATTCTTTCCCATCCAGTAGTGAACAGCACAAAGTTGTTTATGGTTTCCAATTTTATCATGTCACTGTGAATCAGAGGCTTATCGTTTTTGGACATTGACAGATTTGAGGTTGTTTAGATGCCACTTTTTTCAGCAGCGCTACTTTTTTGTTACTTCTTCTGTACAACATGTCTAGTACTGACTTCCTACTTCACATGTATTCCAGTGAATAAATGACGAGTGCAGCTTTGTTTTTTTTAGTTCAGTACAGTAGTACAGTTTTTTAGTAAAGTGCAGTACAGTTTTGTCATCTCCACATACTACAAATACAAGGTGACACTATTTACAACTTGCAATATATAAAAATAATACCACATAATGCACATCAAATCTTAGTGTTTATGAAATGCACAGTCTGATTCCAGTGCATGATGGATGGATCTTAATAACGGTGAATAGAACCCGTCTGTCCCTCTGCTCTGTGCCATCTGTTTATTGTTCACAAATCAATCCTTCTTGTCACCGGAGCGTCGAGGCGCAGCTGTATTCATTCTCAGCTGCGTGAATCAAAACGAAGTGTGTAAGGTGTATTTGATGCAATAAAAAGCTTCAGCAGTGCCGGTGTATCAAGTGCAAACACAAATACACACACACACACACACACACACACACACACAGTGCATCTTCTGCATATAAACCACTGCACAAAGCTTTAGAATGAGACATTATTCGGCTAAATCTGTCCTGACTGTGTGATGCTATGGAGGCCTGGTTTCTTGCACAGTGAGCCAACAAAAAGACCTCTGGTGAGACGTAGACGGATTAACAGCAGGCATTACTATCAGGGGGTATCACTGTCCACGTCCTGTGACTCTGTGGCTTATGTAAACAGCATTTACAGCTTTATTAAAAACACCCCCTTTATTACTGGGGGTCACTGGAACAGTTAATAGTGTATGTGACAGTTTGTTTCCCTTTCATAATGGCCTCCGAGCAGAGCAGGTAATTACAACGGGCAGCACAGGGATGAATGTGTGTTTACCAGCCTGGGGAAAAAGTACAACACGAATGCTGGAGCCGCGAAATATCTGAGTATCTTATTACTGACAAACCTGCCAGACACAGTCCTCAACACCATGATGATACTTTACCCTTTAGACTGTTTTCTTCTTTCTCTTTTCATTTCTATCCTCATCTACTTCCATGTATATTCTACTACAGAGTCAGCTTCATTCATTTACCTTTAGCTGTGTGGACAGAGGTGCAGCAGGGAAACAGACACTGTAATTATTTCATAAATCAGAGGACTGTTGAGGAGGCCTTCATCGTCTCTCCTCAAGCCTTTTGCATCTAAAACAAGAAGAAACCGGTGCACAGATAGACGGTCAGAGAGTTGATATAAGCTTTTTGTGTCAGTGCAGAATTTTCTTTTGAAGCTGGAGCCTATGATTTACAGCCTGGACTCTTAACTGTAGTTTACAACCTAAAATGGGTCATGCTTCTTTTCTGCTGACTTTTAATGTGCTTTCATCAGCCTTGGCCAAACGGCACGAAGCACTTTTATTTTTTTATATATACGGACCCCGATTTGAAAATGTTTGGAAACCTTAACTTTACGAAGCACTCGGCTCCAGCAGCTTAGGATGTTTTCCCCTGTGGGTTGCCCGGCAACACAACTGTTGCATGAGACGGAGTTGAGTGACAATAACAGTGTTTTGAGTTTTTGTTGGAATATCTGAGGTTCATGTGGAATATCTTGAAAGACAAGTGGTGATCGTTGTTGGGTAAATGTTGAAGGCAACGTCAATGAGTCACCTAAAAAAGAAGCGATTTATGACGTCAACCAACAAACCAAAATAATAGTAATAAGTGCTGCTGGGCCACATAGTTTTTTTTTTAATTAAGTTGACATGCAAGGAACAACTACATACCAGCTCATGGAAAAGTATGAATTTATGTAGAGAAGCAAAGACTGGACAGCTTTAATGCAGCCCCAGACTTTGACATGCACTTGCTTTACTCATACCAACCCGTCTGGCACCAACAACCATGCCACGTTCGAAGTCACTTAAATCACCTTTTTTCTCCATTCTGATGCTCGGTTTGAACTTCAGCAAGTTGTCTTGACTACGTCTACATGCCTAAATGCATTGAGTTACGACCATGTGATTGGTTGATTAGCTATTTGTGTTAACAAGAAATTGAACAGGTGTACCTAAGAAAGTGGCCGGTGAGTGTATAAGTGAGTTTTTTCCAGTTTAAAAGAGTTGTAGAGTGAAGGAGGCTTAAATCAAAAGACTTCACCAAGGAGTCAAAGCTTCAAGTATTGTGTTAGACCATTGCTTTTTTTTAAATTCTGTTTAATTTTGTGACACATTTTCTCTGGCTGTTTGGTTTAGGCACCAAAACTACTTGGTTCAGTTTAGAAAAAGATCCTAGTTTGGGTTCAAATACACCTTTTCAGTACCTTAACCACATGTGACAAGGCAAACTTCTCGTTGCCTGAAAAGGAGGCAGCAGCAGAAAACATTTAGCAACAGACTTGTGGTGTCTGGCGCTGATGTTCAGGGGGTTTTATAGGTCTGCGCGTTGAAAAATTATGTTAAAGTCTGTCTAGTGTGTTCAAATGTGACACTAAGCGGCCAAATCTGATAAGTTGGGAGGGAGATAGAAGCTTGCACATACACTAGTCTTATAATGACAGGACCTCACGCTTTACTGTACACAGAAATCTCCCTTTCCAGGTAATATAATTTCACAAAGTGCTTCCTCATGATGTTTTTTTTGATCCCTCGAGCCATCCACACTTGTCGTGATGTTGCAGGTGAAGTTCTTCAAAGTCTGTGAAAGTTCAGAGGTTACAGGTCTTATTGGGGACATCGAAACTGGACCCATTTGAACTTTTCACAGCCAAAACCACAATATTTCTCAAAGCTTGCTCATATCACAGCTGTACTTTCTTGCCAACTACATATACAGTGAAGCCTGAAATGATTCATATTCCATTTATAGTGAATTTTTATTTGACCACTAGGTTTCTTCTGGCTAGAAAAAGACATAAACAAGTGACGCATTATGGTAAGACATTGTTTTAGACATGTTAATGATGAATTTGACCTATTATCTCTCTCTTTTTTAAAGGTTTTACTAAATATACCATGTCTTATATTACTCCTACCCTTTCTCAGTCAGTGGCAAAGCCCTTATTTACCACTACAGTCATCAAATAGGTCTTATAACTGCTGACAAGCTTCCTGAATGTCTTGTGATGATCTCCAGGTCTTTGAGACTGGAAGGTTCCTCTTCATCATTCTGGTCTTCAGTTCCTCCACAGATTCTTGACGGGATTCAGGTCTGGACTCCACCATCTTCATATTGTTTTCTTTTCACCGTTTCTTCCCCCTTCATACCGTATATTTCACATCATTGTCTTGTTAGAAGGTCCAATGCTGCCCAAGGATGACCAAGATGTCTCCATCCAGAATCTTAATTTCGCCATCTTCTGTCATGTTGCCTGGTTGAAGAACACCAAAGCACCACATTCCCACCATCGTGCTTGACCCTGAGGATGGTGCTCTTGGGGTTTCATGCTTCTCCTATCTTTCACCAAACGAAACCCAACGTCCCTGTGTCCAAACAACTCCATTTTTGTCTCATCCAATCACAGAACTAATGACCAAAAGCTTTATTCCTCGTCCAGGTTTCTGTGCCTATCTTGGAAAAGTTGGTTGGTGTCCTTGGTGACCAGCCTTGTTCAGTGTCTGCTGGAGATGTTGCTACCAGAACTGCTCAGATTTATCAGGATGATCTTGGTGTTGATCCTTGGATTCTTCTTGCTGGTGCTAGGGTCACTTTTGTAGTATTGAACTCCTTGTACTTTTTGATTATGCTCTGCATTGTGGCCACTGAGCCTTATTCATTCTTGTGAGCAGCCACAATGTGCAACCAGAGGTCCTCGCTAAGCTATTTGGTTTCAGTCATGAGTTGGAATTGACCAGCAGCTGACTGGAAAATTAGTGTATCAGCTGTTCTCAGTTTATAGTGCATTAGAAGTGTTCTAGAACATGGTAGAAATTAAATTTGACTTGAACCATTTGCAAGATTTGGGTGATTTACTGTAACCTACATGCATGGGACAGGAGTCTAAGAGGAAGCAGCAGGATGCAAAGTAGGAGGAGGAGAATAAACATAAGAAAAGCACAGATCTTGACAGACTGAGGTCCACTCACTTGCTAATTTGGAAAACACATTGGACGCTGTCTGTCCATCAGGCTGCCGTGTGGCCGATGTCAGCAGCTAAATCCTCCTAAATGCTGCGAGGTGGTGAGAGGACCAAATCCAGTGAGCAATCAAAACACAGTGGAAGGGGGCTGAAATGGGAAAAGGGAGAATCAACTCTGTGGACACAGCAAATTTACTCCTAATAGACTATGACAAGGACCCATTTTTAGTCTGGCGGTTTTGGTTTTGAGTGTGAGTGTGTAGACAGTCCAGGAAAAGAGATCATTGTCTTGTGATGAAAGATGGAGCCTGTGTGTGTGTGCGAGATGGCAACTCTTAACCTTGGTCACATTTCTCCATGAGTTCAACATTTGATATGAAGACTTTCAGCAGCTCCTTCCTCCCTCTTGTCCCTTTCTCTCTCTCTCAGAGTTTTCTTAAAGCAGAGTTTCCGTTGTTAAAAAGTCTCTTCAGAATCGGCCCTGGACTCCTCTCGCCTTCTGCTTCTACCTTTTTTCTTCTTCTTCACTTTTGTCAACAGCCCCCTTAAAGAGAAGAGTAATAAAGCATAAGAATTTTAATCAGGCTTTTAAACAGTCTTCTCTTATTTGCCCTCCAAAGAAGGTTTTTATACATCCCCCTCCAACACTTCCATGTGTCCTCCTTTTCTCCCCACCATCGTTTTCTTTTTTCTTTCCTCCTGCCTTCGGCCCTGCACCTCCCTATTCTTGTTGAATGCGCTCATGCATGATGGTCTGAACTTGATAGACGTTCAGAGGGCACAGGCAATAGAGCTGTTAGCATGTGCATGTGATGGATAGAGTATGTGTGGTCTCCCCCGAATGAGTCTCGTGTGTTTTTCATCTCTATTTTTTTTTACATGTTGTGTTTCTACACATATATACTATATATATATATCAATCTAACTCTCAGATCTAACTCGCTTTCATCTTTGGCTCTCATTTTATTCTCATCTACGGGGAGGAATGTGTTAGTTTTATGTGAAGTCAGCACATATGCCAACAGGCCTGTGATGTGGATGCCAAAGTATGACGACTGCATTCGGCTCGAGATGGATTCGAACTAGTAATTGCATAAAAAGCAGAGAAAGAGGAGAGATAGCGGCGGAGAGTTTTGGTTTCTGCGCCTGTCATTGCCTAATAAAAGTTTTCTTGGTTGGAAAAGAGGAGGGGGGGGATGGAAAACAGAAAGAGAGACAGGGAGGGGAGAGGCAGTGTGGGGGTGTGTAATTTAGGATTTTTAATGAGGGGAGATCTCTGCAGGTAACTTCCTCTGCTCCCTCCTCCCCCATCCTTACCCAAAACGTCGGAGGGGTGGGGGGAGGAAAAACCCATCTGGTTGGACTAAACAGCAGATTAGCACATTAGCACTGGAAGACGGGCAGGCAGGCACCACGGGAAAGACCCGAGCTTACACATGACATGGGCGCACATGGTGTACGACTCATTAAAGGCAGACATAAAAGTTGCACTAAATTAAAGGCAAACTCCATCCGCCTTCGTTAACAGATGGTAAAAGTTTGACTCACGATTGGAGATTTTTAGACTTCGCACACAAGCATTTTAATGCTGCACACATCTGAAAAAAAGAGGGGTTTTGCCTCAAATGACGATGGAGTTGGGCAACGCTTACAAAACTATACACACAAAAACCTTCTTTAGTTGATTATGTGCAGCACATCTGTCTCAGAAAACCATTGGAGAAAGAAAAAGACATGTAATTGCCGAAATCTAGTCAAGCTGATTTGATGTAGCAAGGTTTGAGACTTGACACTAAGTGTATGAAATGTGTTTTGTGCTGCAAAATGCAAAGTCGGATTTACTTTATGAAGCACATTTAAAAACAACAAGAGTTGAACCAAAGTGCTGCACAATTAAACCATAAAAGCACAACAGAACACAGTGACTAAACAGACAAATGTTAATAAAATCAAACAATAGATAATAAGAATTAAGTGCTACAACACGACAAAAAGTTGGTGTCATGGCGTCAAGCTCTACTCAAATTGAATTAGAACGAGGATCAACTGTGACTTAAACGTTTCTAAAGTCTGAGCAGTTCTTATACAACAAAAGTCGACTGTTCCAGAGATTTGATGCCACCGCAGAGACTCGATCGCCTCTATTTTTGTGCCTGGATCTTGGAACAACCAAGAGCATCTGGTTGGTTGACCTCAGTGCTCTAACGGGGATGTAGCGATGCAAAACTTCACATCATACAAAGACTGGAATATCTGGACCTCTGCTGCATTACGTTACCCTGTTCTCATTCTCTTCTCTTTATCTTTTCCCCTCTAATATCTATTATCTTCTTAGATTAAAAAAAAAAAAAGCATGTAGATTTTGGACGATTCTGCAAAACCCCAGAGCATTTTTAAACCCTTCCTCGGTACCAGATCTGTGCATAGCTGCTACAGTGTTGAGGTTATGGAAAGATGACAGTTAAAACTAAACAAAGATACAAAAGCAAACATTCAGGGTCGGGTGGGGATGGGATGCAAACGCTGGTCTGGCCCAACATGTGTTTGCATTGGATGTACGATGTGAGATGCAGGACTTTACGGCATAAAGTTATATTTAGGGATACTGGGCAAGAGAAATATTGGACAGTCCAGCAAATTGTAGAATTACAGTGAAAAACTGGCAGCTGGTGTCGCCAGTATTTTATGTAGTATAATATGAGTTTTACTGTTTAGTTCTGTGACTAAACTTTGCAATGATATGCTCACTGTGAGAAATTACCATAAAAATACAGCCAAATTCTAACAGTAGTTTACTGTTTTTCGAAATACAGTTAAAAACTGTATAATCTGGTGCTTTTTAGAGCCAAAAACAAGAATGACTGTTAACAGGAGGTTACTGTAACAACTGATGGTGTGAACTGAACAAAAAGTTGACAAGACACAGCACAAACAAGAACTGAGACATAAAACAACAAAAGAACGAGACAAAAATGACACAAAATTATAAAAAAAATATGACACAAAATGGAAAAAAATAAGAAGAAAATTAGACACATGATGAAAACAAGACACAAAATGACAAAGAGGAGACAAAACTGTCCTGAAGAGACAAGAAACAACTTAAGCGTGACACAAAAAAAAAACTGAGACGCACACAAAATGACAAAAACAAGACATAAAATGACAAAGACGAATGACAAAACCACATGAATAAACAAGATGCAAAAGAAAAATGAGACACAACATGTCAAAAATGGAACAGACAAGCACTATTTAAATACAGTATATTATTGGAAAGTCAAAGGAATAAGAAGTAAACCAAATACTCTCCTGTAGAGTACTTTAACTGTTTTAATCAATTACTATGTAAAAATACAGGTAAAAACTGGTGACTCCAGCTGCCAGTGTATGTAATCGTATGTTGTAGTCATATGTTTCAGTCGATGCTGCTGAAGCTGCCTGTCCGCTTCGCCTGGTCCAGTCTTTCCTCATAACTTTATATTTCTTGACTTGGTTCTGAACCGTCTGCCTTTTAGCTGCCAGGATTTTTTCCTCACAGGTGTGAGTTCAGCAAGTAAACAGTACAAATGATGTCAATCCAAAGCGTTCCCTGGGGAACCACAGGAAAACACAAACCTCTCCTACAAGGCAGCAAGAAACAGCTGAGAGGTGGAGACGGAGAAGGGCAGATCTCTGAAACTGCCCCACACTGATCTGATGTAGCAACGATGGACAGCTGCTCTGGAGGAATTCAGTCTTTCTCAACGTGCTCTTATTCCCACGGAATCAAATACGATCATTTTACAGGGTTTCATGTGGCGTTGGTGCCACAAGAGTCAATATTGTGCATCAATAGACAGGAGTTTAAAATACCCTCATATGAAGGTTAGAGGTGGCATAAGTCACAATACTTTAACTTTTGAGAATGAGAATTGTGTCCCATGTCAGAGAGTTAATTTTTTTCACTTAGTTTTGCTGTATTTTGTGACTTAAGTCTCATTTTTACTTGCTGCTTGGGTTCATTTAGGCCCCAACACTTCAGGTTTTGGCTTAAAATACACCCTTTTACAACATTAACCACATATTACAGAACAAACTTCTCATTACCTGAAAAGGAGCCACGTTGCTGACACCAGCTGAGAACCTTTGCAATGGACTCATGACATCTTTTTCTGATATTCACTGATTTTTTGGTGTTTCGACTACCCTGCACCTTAAAATATTACCCTAAAGGATATCCAGTACTGTTCAAACGTGACACCAAGAGCTCCTGAAAGACTGGCTGTATGTGACCAGTATAATTTCCACTATAGTTGAAAACTTTTAGGGGGCCATGGCACCTGCTCACCTTGTTTAAGATCTCCAGAATTTATTAGAAAATCAAGCTACATGGCCTGATTTGGAGGGTGGAAGAGGGTTAAGTCAAAAGACTTCACCGAAGTCCTATGTTGGACCATTGCTTTTTCACATCTGTTTAATTTTATGACTTAAGTCCCATTTTCTCTTGCTGTTTGGGTTTGTTTATGCCCCAAAACTTCAGGTTTTGACCTAAAAAACACATTTTTACAACATTAATCACGTGCTACAAGGCAAACATCTCGTTACCTGAAAGTCACAACACTGACAACACCAGCATAAAACATTTGCATACGGACGTATTACATCTAGATCTGATATTTACTGATTTTGATAGGTCTATTGCACTAGACTGCGCCTAAAAAAGTGGCACTAAAGGATACAAATTGCATTCGAAATGTGACACCAAGAGCTCCTAAAAGACTGGCTGTATGTGGCAAGTTTTGATTTCTTGTATGCCAGTATAATTTCCACTATATTAGAAAAAGTTTAGGGGCCCAAATTTATTAGAAAATCAAGCTACATGGCCTGACTTGGAGAGCGGAAGAGACTTAAGTCAAAAGACTACACCAAGGTCCTATGTTGGATCATTGTCTTTTCAGTTTTGTTTCAGTTTGTGACTTAAGTCTCATTTCCTCTTGCTGTTTGGTTGGTTTTAAGCACAAAAAACTACTTGGTTCAGTTTAGAAAAACCCTTTCACATACTTACCCACATGTTACAAGGAAAACTTCTCGATGCCTGAGAAAGGAGACACCTGCATCAGCAACAGGTTTGATCTCTGATGTTTTGGGATTTAATACGACTGCACCTTGAGAAAGTGGCTCAAAAGGATACCCAGAGTGTTCAAATGTGACGCCAAGAGCTCCTGACAAACTGGGAGCATGTGACCAGTTTGGACTTAACCACATATCACAGAACAAACTTCTCGTTACCTGAAAAGGAGCCATGTTGCTGACACCAACTGAGAACCTTTGCAATGGACTCATGACATCTTTTTCTGATATTTACTGATTTTTGACTGGTGTTTCGACTACCCTGCACCTTAAAATATTACCCTAAAGGATATCCAGTGCTGTTCAAACGTGACACCAAGAGCTCCTGAAAGACTGGCAGTATGTGACCAATATAATTTCCACTGTAGTAGAACGCTTTTAGGAGGCCATAGCACCTGCTCACCTTGATTAAAATGACCAGAATTTATTAGAAAATCAAGTTACATGTTGCCCAGTGTGGCTTAAACCAAGTTGGTGAGATCTTGTTGGTCTTGGTTTTAGGTCAGTCTTGATTTCAACTCAACTTTGGGCTTGAACCTGAGATCTTGAGTGCAGCATTTCTCAAAGAGTTTGTTTGTTTTTTCATAAAAAGCATTGAATTATGTTTTAATGTGTCCCTGCAGTTGTTAAAGTTACTTGTTAAGGTGCACAGAGTTGCTTAAGCTCAAAGTCATGTATTTTGTTGCACCCACCTATCTGTTTAAAAGGTGGGGAGTGATTTAAGCAGGTCTCCAGGTTTGATTTTTTTTTTAAGGCCTCACTTTTAATGATCCCAGAACCGAGCTGTGAGAAACTACAAAGTTGCCAGGCATGACTGGAAGGGCTGCTGTGTGTTGCACATGCATGTGTGCGCTGTAATAAAGTACATCCCGTTGCGAGGTGTGGAGGTAGAAGCTGCTAAAACGGCCACATCTGAGATGGCAGCTGTGTGAACACAACATCATCTGTGCTCCTGGTGATAGGTAGGAAATAGTCCCGCCCTCTAGTACCTGCTAACACAGGCCTCCTGGTTCATGTTGGACAAAGTTAAAGCAGCTTGGATTAAAGTTTGGATGGAGGGACGTGTCTAATACCAAAGAGGTTGCATGTAGTGACAAATTCACAGAGAATTACCTGCAAAATTCCCTGTTCTACTTGGTTTATCTGAGCATTTTAGTGTCTTTCAGCTCATTGTTTTGGCTTAATAGTCGCAACTTTATTGTTTTGGTTCATTTGTAGCGCATATGTAAGCACTATGTGATGACATGTGTTGTAAATATGCGCTATATAAATAAAATTGAATTGAATTGAATTGAATTGTACCAGTGTCAGGTGGCTATTCTCACTAAAACGCTGTGTAAACCCACTAGTTTTTGTTTTTTAAGGTCCACCAGTAGATTGCCAGTGACCATAAAGGACCATTTACTGACTGATACTGGATTTTTGGAGCCAACACCAATACCAATATTTAGGAAGTAAAACATTTTGGTGTCAGTATTCATTAGTTATTAATTTTCCAGCAATGTATTTCACAAAATAGATAGCAACATACTGTAAAAACACATTCTGCTCAGCTGTGCTCTACTACATGTGCTGTAGACAATGCAGTTGGAGCCGCCCTGCTGGACAAACTATGTCACGACACCAATTCTAAATTATCCAAGCATCTTTTCTGCTTTATGTTCTATTAAAAAACAACTAAAAAAGTTTTGATATCGAACATATAAGGCGATGCTGATATATCTGTGATGGGCTAACCAATATATCGCTTCTGCTCTAAACATGATTTAGCATTTAGCAGCTAAAGAGCCAGATAATTGGAGTTTTACAGAATTTAAAAGAAAGTGAATATTGGACTTAAATATCTGCTAATGTTGCCCAGTGTTTACTGGATGTGCAAATAGACTATTTTCTGGTAACATATTAGCCGTAACAGTTTTATAAGGTGATAATCGGACACTGTTGTGTTTACAGCTCGGAGCTCTGGCCTAAAGTGGACAAAAAAATCAAAGATTTAACTCTTTTTGGTGTGATTTAGACCCATATTTCTCCTCCTGTCTTATTTTGTGGCATTTGTATTCTCTATACTTTATTCTTCACTGTAGATCCAACAAAATGTACAGGCCCATAAGATTTTGTGTGAATTTTAGCCACACTAACCAGATTTTGCAGCGTGCCTCTGCATGAATTAGTAAAGAGGAGAACAAAAATAGAACGGTGTTTCTTTAACAGAATAGCCAGAAAGTGACTCATGCACACGGACATTTCATTAGTTTACTGTAATTTCCTGGATGCTTATTCCAACCTTAACCATAACTACCACTTCTCTAACCTTAATCTAACCTTTAAAACATGTCTTCACCTTAAAACATCATGATTTACAATACAGAGACTTGCTTTAGGGAAGTCCTCATAATGTGACTGCATAAACAGATGCAGGTCCCCACAACATTAGTAAAACCCACCAACACACACACACAAGCACACACTTCTCTTGCATTCACAAATATAGGCCTGTCTTTGTTAAATGTGAGTACACAAGCGCAGTTGTACACCAGTTTAACAGCCCCATTCTGCCTGGCCAACGAGGTGTGCTATTAACAACATAACACATGCTTAATGAACACACACTCACGCTCAAGTGCACGTTAGAATATTACCTAGTTAACAAAAACACCGTTAAACTCACCTACACCTAAACACGCACGCAGGCAAACTCATTTAAACGCACACTAATGAAAGGGAACACACTTTATTAGCCCTGTTTAATGGCCAACACCCCTCCTAATCATGTTCACACACACGGAGAAACACATTTTCCTACACAAGTCCAAACAAAGATATCACAGACGTGTAAGCTGAGATCTGGGTGTGAATAATCGCCCGTAATTTCATTTCCGGTGAAGGAACTCGGTGCCATCCGAGCATCCATCTGGTTTCCCTTTGAATCCCGTGACCCCTCGCTGCTCCACCATTACACCCTGCTAATATTCCAGCACTGGAAATCAATTTAAAAGTAAAGTAAAGGGCCATTTTTACAGATGATGATAAACTTGATGCAGCTTTAATAAATTTAATATTAAATGGATTTAACTAATCCCAGGTTCTTCTATTCTAATTGCATTCTGATAATCGGTTAACGGTCTTCTGGTTCGTTTTTTTCTGATGCAACCGCAGAGTTTTTCCTTCAGGAGTTGTTTTAGTTCCATCCAATCGTGTTTTAGCTTATCTCATCCTCAGGCAGAGTCAGAGGTGCTCGTAGCAGCTGTCAGCTGGGACAGCAGAGGGAAGGAGGGAGAGTCGGAAAAGTTTGTATTTAATTCAAGACCTAAAAGAATCGAGACCAGCTGAACCTAAGGTTTCACTGATGGAAATACGAGAGCAGAAAAAAACACAACTTTAACTAATTTACGGGCTAATAATTCACCATAATTCAAACAATAAAAATTATATTAATAATAATAACAATAATATGGCACCTGCTATTAAGCCTACAACAGTCAACATTTTTAAGTTTGCTTTGTTTTACTTTACTTTTCATTATCATCATCCACAATCAAAATTATGTCAATTTTTACAATCTTGTCTATTGTGTCAGATTGTTTTTATTTTATTCGACTCTAACATGAAAAAGTTTTTTCATTCTTTTGTCTGTTTCTAAGATTTATTACCTTAACTCTCTATTTATTGAAAACACAAACTTCATGTAAACTTGCATCCCTGTGCCCTATCTCCTTTTAACTTTTTATTTATATGATTAATGAAAATTTTAACAAAAATGTATGATTATGAATCAAATTGTTTTAAACAGCACATTTTAATTTTATTTTTAAATGTTGTACATGTTTTAAGACAGAAAACAGCAAAAAAATATGTGCAAAAAGCAAAACAGTAAGACAGACAAGGAAGATAGACAAGGAGACATTTGTACAATCAATTTCTAAAATTAAAGAAATATAACATACTTCACAAAAGCAAAACAGAAAAAGAATAGAAACAAAATGCAAAATAAAATAGAAAAAATATAAGATGATTAAAAAAGCAAGACAAAACAGGATAAAAACTTGGCACATCATTTTCTAAAACAAAACAAAAAACAACTTAATATAGAATACTAAAAAG
>OMNN01000522.1:5402-16764 GCA_900302755.1 Chromis chromis | reverse complement strand
CTACTATATACAGCCAATATAGTGTAATTACGGTAATTTAATTCGGATACGGTAATTTAATTCGGATACAAACGTCGTTGCACTTTACAGCCAATATAGTGTCATTACGGTAATTTAATTCGGATACAGTAATTTAATTTGGATACAAACGTCGTTGCGCTTTACAGCCAATATAGTGTCATTACGGTATTTCATTGGAATACAGTAATTTAATTCAGATACGAATGAAAATTACAGTCAATATAGTGTAATTACGGTAATTTAATTCGGATACGGTAATTTCATTCGTATCTGAATGAAATTACCATAATGACACTATATTGACTGTAAAGCGCAACGTCATTTTCCACATTCATTACACTATATATATATGTAACAGGCAGTAAATCATAAATAACTGCCAGATATTGAAAGTTTCTTCCGAAAAAATGGGCACCAGCACTCACGGGACATTTTCTGACTCTTTTGTAGTCAAAATAAAATTAAAAAAAAGACCAGGCGGACATTTTGAGGCTCAGGTCTTGAAGGGTTAACCAGGTGCAAGTATGATTTATTATCCATGGTTGTATTATCCATGTTAAATATCAGCTGTTTAATCATTAAAATACCACTACTTAGTCAGCCCAGCCATCTCACATTAATTAGACTGTAAATGTGCTTGTAGAACAACAGCATCAATATTTGACGTCTTTTGCTGCCACTCGGGTGAAAGCGAGGCGCGTGAAATGCTTTATGAACAGCAGCTGGATGTCCTCCACCGTGTCAAAACAGCGATGCATCAAATTGTATTGTCTTCGTGGGGGAAGAGGAAGAAGTTTCAAGGAGCCAAATCTCGCAAGTAGGCCGGGTGGGGAGTGATGATTGTGTTGGTGCGGCCAAAAAATCTCATGGTGATGATGGAGCACCCCTAATGCCATCGCGCCACAGTTTAGGTTGTTTGGGGCCAAATGTTCTCCATCAGACTCAAGTTTCACCACCAGCGACGATCCTCAACATCCATTCGTGCACAAAAGGTACAGAATCTGAACTTTGTGGTCGCTCCTCATACAGGCAGAACATATTCTCTTAGTGAGGCCGAGGGAAAAATCACACAGCCTGAAAGCTAAAAGGGAGGTTTTATAGAGATGACAGACAGATGTATAAAGACAGGGATGGAATGAGCGAGAGAGGGAAAGAAAGAGAGACAGATGGGCCGAGGAGAAAGAGAGAGAGAGACTGCTGATCAAACCGTAGCCTTGAATACAGTATATAATAGGCTCATGATGGATGGATGGCCTACAACCACATCAACCGGGTGTCATTTATGCATGTCATTAACTGGCTGCACAGAGACGAGTCAAACTGCAGAGCAAAGCATAAACACTTGATGATGAATGATAGACGGACAGTCTGGCAGGTAAATAGGCAGGAAGGGACGCGGACGCATAAATATGATGGAGTCAAATAATGAGACAGATAGAGAAAAAACTAAGTCAGACTAAGAGATTACTGCAGGATAAACTATTCACAGAGACAAAAAGCAGGCAGGAAAAAGGCCTTTTAAGAGGAACAATGTTTACCTGCACCACAGTACGTTAATTACTGGGGATAATTAGGGTGTTATTTTAGTTATTTACACGGAGAGAGACAATGCTCATCAAAACCAGATGGATTAAAGCAATTTGTATGCTCATCCCTCCGTTGCAGCACTCTTGGTTTGATTTGTAACATTGGAGTTATTATGACCACAAATGACTAAACAAGGGAGGAAAATGTGCCCCACCACACCGCAAAAGCTACTCAGAAACGGTTCGAGGAACATGACAAGGAGCCCGGAGTGTCCCCAGATCCCTATCCGATTGGGCATCTGCGGTATGCAGATCCATGGAGGCACCAACCCACAGGGCCCAAAGGATTTACTGCCAACGCTCAGGTAATAGACAACACAGGAAACCTTCAGAGGTCCTCTGTCTGTGACCGATCAGGCATAACATTATGAGCACCTCCCTAATATTGTGTTGGACCCCCTCATGTAGTCAAAAATGATTCCCAGCCCAACCGGTCGAGGCAGATGGCCACCCTCCCTGAGCCTGGTTCTGTCCCCCATCCTAGGGGGTTTTTGGTTCCTTCCCACCGTTGCGGACTGCTTGCTTATAGGGAATCCAAAAGCGATTTTGGATTGTTGGGTTTTCTGTTTCCTGTATTGTTCTTCCTTATGATGATAAGCGCTATGTGATGACATGTGTTGTAAATATGCGCTATATAAATAAAATTGAATTGAATTGAATTGAATTGACAGACCTGAGAGATCTCTCATCCCTCAGGTGCAGGACCAACAGACTTAAAAACTCATTTGTCCCTGCTACTATTGTCTTTTTATTATATCTTATTTAATTTTATTGTCATATATTTGTGGGGTTTTAGAGTGTGGTGAAATTGTGTATTGCTGTGGTGTACTGCTGATTGCCCCCCGAAATAAAAAAGATTACCCTGAACCTTGAACCTTGAAGGACAAGAGAAAAAGTAAAGTGGCATCTGGCTTGTTTGCAGGATTGTGTCACAGTGAAACATCTGTGTGAAGACATATGACCAACCCCGAGTGGGCTGGTCCCTTTGCTAACTCAATATATGTTGAGAGCTGAGGCCTCTGTTCACTTCTTCAAACTTTAGAGACACCCTGAGAGAGACGTCGTTCTCTGACAGCTGCCTATCTGCAAATATGGAATGAACTGTGGAAAATAAATCAAGCAGGCACCACCAGAAAGTGAGTCTATTCTTAGTTTTTTATTATATTGTATTATATCATAGTTTTATTGGCTGACAGGTTTAAAATGTATGATAAAAAATATTCTACAACTATCAGTGACAGAGAGTGTTTCATGAAAAGAGACAAGTCTCAGGTTCTTACACCCAAAACTTGTGCTGCACTATTCTGTTTAGAGAAAAGATTTAATGCACAATAGTGTCACTGTTGACGGTGCACAGCCTCCTAATGTGGGCAGGAAGCTCATGGGATTTTCTGTGAGCACAATGTATGTAGCAGCATAGTTGCAAAAAAGCAAGACACCACCATCAACTTAAATGCCATTACTTACAATATTACACCTTTTATATATGGTCTTATGTATCTATTGCACAAACACTCTTTTCACAAGCTCTCAGTAATGTTTCTGTGGTTTGTAAGAGATGTGAAACAGCTAAAAACATGTTTACTAAACGTCTTCCTTCTCCTTTCTCTCTCATTTTGACATAGTTGCAACGATTTGTTCTTGTGTAATTGCCTTTTCTGTCATAAGGACTGTTTCTAAAGTTTTTCCACGAACCGCGTTAACTGATTTTCTCCAAACAAGATTAGTTGTTGGACGCGGGATTTCAACAGCAGTGCATGAGGAATCAGTCGATAGATGTACAGTGTGACAGAAACAGTCACTTATTGTTTGGCGCTAACAGAGTTACACTTTATTTTAAACGTGAAACAAGGAGATTTAATCTGTATCTACTGGAAAAATGAATCCTACAGGCTTTATATAACTTATAATGCATTTCTGTCACTGAGCTTTATTGAGTTGTTTACTGTACACATGCTGCACCATCATCAGTAGGTCATACGTTTGGGGGCAGTGGTAGCCTTGTGGTTTGTGAAGTGAACTTGTAACCGGTGGGTCGCCAGTTTGAGCCCCCAGACTGGCAAGAACTGAGGTGGGAAAATGAGAGCAACCACTTGTCCCAGTCACCACCAATGTGAGCAAGGCCCTTAACCCCTGACTGCTCCCTGGGGGCTGCACCGCGGCAGCCCACTGCTCCTAGTATGTATAGTTACATACTAAGTGCAGACCATTTACCAGTTAAGGTTAACTTTGAATAGGATGGGCCAAATGTAGAGAAGGAATAATAAAGGTTAGATTATTATTATCATTATTATACATTTGCAGGTAAAGGAGGAGCTGCTCACCATGGAGCCAAACGGACCGGTGGCAACCCCTCAGGACGGTGCAGCAGGACCTCGATGGAGTGTGGGTTCCGGCTCTGGTCTGCATTATGGCTCCTTTGTACACAGCCTTTCATCGCTCACGCCGAACGCAGTGGAGAAACCAGAGATATCACCCAGACGCGCCCACATAGCTATAGCTGTGCTTTGCTACATCAACTTGCTCAACTACATGGAACGGTACACAATAGCAGGTTGGATGATCTCTTGTGTACACACGACAACACTGCAGACTCTGTTTACTGCCTCTAATTTGGTGGCACTTACAATGATTTATTGTTACACAGGTGTCCTTTCCAACGTTCAGGCCTTCTTTGACATAAGTGACAGTACAGCTGGACTCCTACAAACAGGTATGAAGATGTATCTCCTTGACAGCAACTATCAAAAACACACACATGGGGTGCATTACTAAAGGTGAAGTTGTGCAACACGTGCTGCAAGTGAGCTGCAGAGCACCGTTCAGTATCGCAAGACCAAAATTTAAATTTAGCCACTAACACACACACACAAGTGACACTTTCTGTTTCTAAATTAGTCTAGTTTAGAGTTTTGATACCTAAACGAGGTTTTGAAAATGCTTCATGAGTGACTTTTCTTTAGTCACTGTAAATTAATGAGTCAGCTTGGCACGTTATACAAAATGAATTAATGTTTCATCAACAGTTTTCATCTGCAGTTTCCTACTCTTGGCTCCGTTGTTCGGTTACCTCGGGGACCGCTATAACCGGAAATACATCATGATTGGGGGTTTGAGTGTGTGGCTGGTGACTGCAGCTGGCAGCTCTTTTGTCTCTGCATCGGTAAGTGAAAAATAGATGTGCTAACAAACACTTCACAAGAAACAAGGAATAAGAAGAGGTCACAGGATGTCACTTCATGCTGCTGTTAGTTAGCTTCCCTTCTTTGTGGTTCAGTCTCATCATGTATTCAATCCTCAGCTCAAAATGCCCCTAAATTTTAGAGTATTAGATGGGAGGTTTGTGGGTCAGGGTGCTTTCCCTCAGGAATACAAACATGTAAAGCTTATATAGCTACAGTGGAATGTGAACCCTTTCAAGTTGCATTAGGGTGGTCACAAAATGTGACTGGATCTTATGTAAGTCACAAGTATAGACACATGTGCTTCAGCTAATAACACACATACGACTACAATTGTTTATTGAACTCAGCCATCATAAATTTCCGGAGCTGGTGGAAAAAGGAAGTTTCATAAGATGAGCTGTGTTTGATAGAAGTAACCATAAACGAGTAGCTGTGGACAGACCTCATTCACGCAATTCTTAGGATGTTTGCTGTGAACAGGCCTCTTGAGGTGTTTCCATTGGACTAAGTCAGGGTCGGCCCTTCCAATAGGCAGTATAGGCAAATGCTAAGGGCGCTGTAGCCTCCAGGGGGCGCCAACATTTGGCAAAATATTGGGGCGCCCCAGGAGGTACCCCAAAATTGCAATTATGTTGTGCCAGGGGGAGAGACAAAACTGGTAAAGTATTCATATTTAATGTTTTTAAATTAAATTTAAAGCTCCTGAAATGATTTTTTTTAGTGTTGACACCGAGCAACACCCCAGAGATCATTCATACAAACCAGTGGCAGGTAGACATAAACCCCGCTACACTCCACACTCATGGTGCTGACAACATTAATAACCCTGAACTCCCATAATGCATTGCAGCACAACAGTCCCGTACTTGCTACCGTCTCTGCGATCGCTACCATATTAAAACTAGTTATTACTATTAACTCTTAAAATGGAAAAACTCACATTGATTCAAATGTAAAGCAATGGCCAGTTAATATTACTACTAAATGATGCTATTCGATTTCTGTTGTAAGCGTATTGTAGCGATCACAAAGCCAATCACAGGACTGAACTGTCGTGTTGCAATGCACCTTGGGAGTTCAGGGTTATGAATGTTTTTGGTACCCTGATTGAGAGGAGTAGTGTGGGGTTGATGACTACCTGCTGTTGATCAATGAAATGAGTGTATTGAAGTGAAAAGTGTGTGAAGCACTTTATGGTTTGTTTCACAAACCATTAGGCCACCACTGCCCCACAAATATATATGTATTGTTGATTGCTAGTACAGTTATTGACTGCTAGAATAACTATGCTGAACTACCATTGTACCATTGTCTTGATTTATTTAGCAATTCTGGCTTCTTCTTGTGTTGCGAGCGCTGGTCGGGATCGGAGAAGCCAGCTACTCCACCATCGCTCCCACCATCATAGGTGACCTCTTCACTGGGGGGAAACGGAGCGTCATGATCTGTATCTTCTACGTCTTTATCCCTGTCGGAAGGTTAGAAAAGAACTCAGTCTCAGTTCGGTTGTTTTAACACATTCATTCAAATCATGTACCGCTGTGTGATAATGCAGTTGAAAGCATGAGTTGTTCCAAGATGACTTGTAAATGTTGCAGCTGGTGGGAAACTATCATCACAGATTAGATTTTTTTGTGGCCTCAATGATGTGAAAATTGTCTTACCATGCAACGAGCAGCAGAGCCATAAGCCTTTGCCATTGTTGTGCCTGAAAGCTTTCACTTAACAGGTTATGAAGGAAGTTAAAAAATGTCAGACAGTAGTATAAACAATGACAACATGGTTTATAGATTATGATCCCATGTTCATATGTTTTCAGTGGTCTTGGATACATAGCAGGGGCAGGGAGTGTTGCTCTCACCGGGGACTGGCAGTGGGCTCTCAGGGTGAGAACATGTTCATTATCAGTATTGTAAAAGCACTGATCATCAATATAGAGCAGGGGTGTCAAACTGTGGTCCTCGAGGGCCACTATCCTGCATGTTTTAGATGTTTCCCTCTTCCAACACACCTGATTCAAATGATCAGCTCATCATCAAGCTCTGCAGAAGACTGATAACGATCGTGATCATTTGAATCAGGTGTTGGAAGAGGGAAGCATCTAAAACATGCAGGATAGGGGCCCTCAAGGACCAGGAGTGCCCACCCCTGATATAGAGTGATTGACATCTTATGGTTTTTCTGTGTCGTCAGGTCACTCCCATCTTGGGTGTTGTGGGATTAATCTTGATGATCTTTCTATGCCCGAACCCAACCAGAGGTGCTGCAGAAACCCAAGGAGGGGGGCTTGCAGGGCAGAGCTCTTACAAAGAGGACATCAAATATCTGCTGAAAAAGTAGGATGAGAATACAATACTGAATTAATATTGTGGTCTGGCAGACTTTTGGAGAGTATAAGAAAGCAGATAACAGTATTATGCAGACGCATAACAAAGCAAACATTATTTATAACTGAAATCTGGCTGTTAAAGATGTAGGACTGGGCCGTACCAGGATTTTTACAGTTAAAAATATGAACTATCAGCGCTCTCTGGTGGACAAATGATGTAATGGCATCACTGTTATTGAATAATGTCAAATCTTTTTACATTTTTCTGTGCTGCAATTTTGTGGACTTAGGCTCCAACCACAGACAATCAAGGCCAGACTGAGAACCATAAAAAGGCCCCCAAAGCAGTCATAGCTCATTCGATCTACTTCAAATTCAGCCCAACTCTTCATGTGGCCTCAAGCAGCACAAACACCAAATTTGAAGCACGTTGGACGAATTGTTGTTGAGATAGGCAAAAAAGTCCCTAAAGTTTCTATAGATATGATTTTGGATCAACATTGTCTAATCTTCTTGTGACCCTAGTAAGAGTTACGTGTTCTCATCACTGGGAGTGACGGCTCTGGCCTTCCTCACCGGAGCTCTGGCCTTCTGGTTGCCTACTTTCCTGTCCAGAGCTCATGTCACTCAGGGACTGCGGCCACCATGCGAGCAAGAGCCCTGCGACTCCACAGACAGGTGCAGCCCGACCTCTGACCCTTCATTTTCCTCATCCTTTAAAATCTCTGCAGAGTTTTAACAATCCTGTCTGCCCATATGCAGTTATATCTTCGGCGCTGTGACGGTGACAACGGGCATTCTGGGAGGGAGTCTTGGCACTTTTCTGTCCAGACGGTTTAGGGAAAAGTTGCCAAATGCGGACCCACTCATCTGCGCCTTCGGCATGCTGGGATCGGTCCCCTGCCTTTTTATCACCATCTTTGTGGCATCTGCAAGCATTCCAGCCACTTATGTAAGAGACAACCTTCTGTCTTTTTTGGCATCCTCTGGCCGAATTACCATATTTATTTTTGACTCAAGAGATGGTAATGTTAGCTTGTCAGCCTTAGAAACATGTCAACAACTTTTGAATAAATTCTATTAGTTAGATATAAAAATGTCATGAAAAATGCTGCTTAGTTAGGAATTAGTCTAAATCAGTCTAAAAATAATTAATATTGATGATCCTCTGAGGGGTCATGTAGCACCTTCATCAGATCAAAGAGGACTTTTTGATTTTCTGGCAGCAAACATGTAAAGCCAGTAATGAATGATTTTAACATGAAGCACTCGACCTGCACAACAGCTTCAAAGGAAATGTTTTACTTAAAAATTTCAGAGAAATTCTCGGATTTACAGCTCATTGTTTCCAATTCTAGTCACAATGTCAGTGTTTCATGCCCAGACGACCTAGACGTAGGTATCATCATCAGTATTGGCCAAAAAATAACAGGCCGTTAACGCCTGTCAGTCTAAAAGTTTAAAGTTTTGTTAAAAAATGTAACATAAAAATAAATGATTCTCATTTTTTCAAGTGAATATGTACATTTGATAAGAGTTGTATTTTACTCCTGTACCTGCCAGTGGTCCATTACAATAACAATAGATATCACGACATGTTAATTCCAATTTACTGGTATTTTACAGAATTCTCCTGTGTTGTAAATGATAGATAATACCTGGGAAAATCACAGAAAACAGTATTAATTTACATATTAACCATGAAAAACTGTAAATAAAATCCATATAAAAAATCTGTATTTTTACAAATGGTAATAATTTGCTTTCTTAAAATATTTAACTGTAAAACTACACTATTTTACTGCATTTGAATTGGCAAAGGTATAATTTTACAAATATTTATTTACTTAAAAGATAACTTGAAAAGAAAAATTATGTATATTAAGGATTAAAAAATGTTTTGCAGCTATGTCAAATTACAGATAATATCTACTAAAATCACAGAAAAAAATATTCATTTACTTGATGGCTTTAAAGAAAAAAGAACAGGCCACATCAAAAATCTGTATTTTTATTATAAATAGTGCTTGTAGCACCGCATTATGTAATAATGTAATCAATGTTCACCTCATTATGTAATAACGCAGCATTTTGTAATAAAATTCTTCAACGCAATTTGTAATAAGTTGTTACAAATTGCATCAGTTATTACAAAATGTGGGTGTTGCACTTTTTTTTATGAAGAAAATGTAATTATGTAACAACTTATTACAAATTGCGGCAAAGTTTATTACATATTGCATTCAAGAATTTTATTACAAAATGTAGCAGATTGTTACAAAATGCTCCGTTATTACATAATGAGGTGGACATTTATTACATTATTACATAATGTAGCGCTACAGTGCTTGATCTTTTACAGTTTGTGACCAAAAAATTTAACTGCTTTACTGTACTTTAACACATAAAAAGATCATTATTTTACAGATACCTACTGTTTTTTTCCACAGTTTTGGATTTCGAGTATTCTACCATTTTTTATGATTTGCTCTGGCACCACAACGGCAAGATTTTCATCATGTTTTTTTTTTTTATATCAGATTATTTTCTTTACTTTTCTTTAGAGGTAATGTGGTCAACATGATAACCAGCTCCCAAAATATCACTTTGTATAGACATTGCATTACATTACATGCATATATTCTAAGAGAAACATCTAAATTCAAGCCCATTAGGTGATTAGTGATACTACCTCATACTGATGTCTTCATTAAATGACCTGTTGCTTACTGGGTGTCTTGAATGTCTCATTTCAGGTCTTCATTTTCCTTGGTGAATTACTGCTGTCCCTGAACTGGGCTGTCCTGGCTGATATACTGCTGGTGAGGCTGAATTATGCTTTTTGGGATAACAAATATGAAGCTTCTCTGTTGAACCTTGAAGCCAACAGGTTGTTCTGTGTGTGCTTTTTGCTTCAGTATGTTGTTATACCGACCAGACGGGCCACAGCCGAGGCTCTGCAGATTTCAGTGGGTCATCTTCTGGGTGACGCTGGGAGTCCTTATCTATTAGGAGTGGTGAGAAACAGTTTTACTTCCCCTATGTCTTCCTTCCTTTTAGCAGTTTAGCTCTTATGTAAGTTTAAGGAAGCCCCTATATCTCTGTCATTAATGCGTCTACACTGTTTTTGTTGTTGTTGTTGTTTTTTTTTAACCTTTATTTTACCAGGAATATTCCCATTGAGATAAAAAATCTCTTTTCCAAGGGAGTCCTGGCCAAGAAGGCAGCATAAAAACAAAACATAAAAGTTTCACATTTAAAAACAAAAAGTCACATTTAAAATAAAATACAAGACACAAAACACAATAAAACAGATCACAAAGCATCAACTGAACAGTCAGCAAGTCAGTTCTCCGCAACCAGACATGTACACACTGTGGTCAAATAGTCCTTAATCCTTCCTTTGAATTTGATCGTGGAGATTTGGGATTCCATAAATAAAGATAAATGGTGTCATTTTGCAGCTTTTTTAAAATGAAATGCCTTTCAAACCCGCAGTTCAGAGGGTTGAGATTCATTCCGCTTGCCTGTTGTCAGTGTGTATACCCCACAGAGATCATTTATCATGAACGAGTCTGATGACACTTTATAATCAAAAGTTTTAGATAAACTCCAACAGAGCGAAGGGTCATCTCTGATAAAACCATGTAGGTCAGGGGTGGGCAATCCTGGTCCTCGAGGGCCACTATCCTGCATGTTTTAGATGCTTCCTTCTTTCAATACACCTGATTCAAATGATCAGCTCATCATCAAGCTCTGCAGAAGCCTGATAACGATCCTGATCATTTGAATCAGGTGTGTTGGAAGAGGGAAACATCTAAAACATGTAGGATAGTGGCCCTCGAGGACCACCCCTGATGTAGCTGATGCCATTTTTAAAATTTAATGTAAAAAGAAATATATCAGATTTAGGTTGTGATTTAGCAGATTCATATTTAAAGAAAACAGATTTGCCTTTACGGGATTTCCCTCGCTATCTCTATTAATCTGTGTCGTATTTTTTAAAGCTGCCATAAGATGCGTGAATAATACTTTGTTAAGTAAAGGTGGCAACACTTCCTATTCACTGTAATTATCTAGCAGGTGAACTAGTGATTAATCAATGAATAGAATAGAAAGTACTTTATTAATCCCAGGTTTGGGAAATTATTTTGTTACAGCAAGAACATGACATAAAAACAGAAGACATAAGAAAAAGTAAACAGAAAGGAGCAACATCCTATTATGTGCAAAAATATGAG
>OMNN01000521.1:0-20482 GCA_900302755.1 Chromis chromis | reverse complement strand
TCCCTCCAATCTCTCTAACGAAACACTGCATCGCCGTCTTGCTTTTCTGGAGAGCTTCCACACGGACTCAATAAAGCCGTGTGTGCGTCTCTCGTATCACATCTAAGATAGCATATCACAATGAGTGGGCTTCGGGGCCTCCCTCATCCACAACAGATACTACTCTTGTTGGTTTTTCCCTTTTCTCGCTGGCAGTGACAGAGTGGAACATTCCAAGTTTGCATCAAGTGAGTCCGTGGAGGCCGATTCGTCTCTCTCTAAAACATCACAGTAAAAATGTCAATTGTTTTGATCAGCTCCAGCAGATGGTGGGCCAGCAAGCAACATATCACACTTCAAAAAGGCTGGGCTCGCTTTTCTTGGACTCTGTTTATTGTTTTGGCTTTGTTTATGGATTCAGAAACTGAAATCAAACATAGACTTCCTCTTGTAGACACTCTAATGAATCTATGTTTTCAGTGGCGGGAGTCAGACTCAGATCTGTTAGTTAAATAACAGCACTGATACCACAATGTAAAACATACTTCGTTAAAAGTCATCAGCAAAATGGACCTCAGTCAAAAATCAAAAGGTAAAGCATTTGTTCTCCTCCTCAAATGCTGCCCTGTAAATCACTTCTGCCTCATATATGATGTCGTAAAACACTTTATTAGATTGTTAATATGGATTCATCAATGCATAAATCAATTTTAATCATCAGTTCTTCATATATATATAGTCAAACAAGGTTCTGATCCTCTTGACAAGGTGACTAAGATAAATCTGACAGATCCTGAGATGAAGTAGAAAAGCAGAAATATAAATTCTGCTACACAAACTTATATTCACTTTTTGACTTCTCCCTAAACTTTGCTTTTATGAGAAACAGTGGAATATTTTTTACCTCTTTAGGCCTCGAACAGCTATTTAAATTATAACCGTCTGAGAGGAGCAAAGGGGAAATGTCTCTTCGGTGGAATTGCAAACAAATTATCAACATCTGAACTCACAGACTCTGCTTTTTGGAAAGCCACAAAGGTTGGGAATCATGTATTCAATCTTGAATAATGTGTGCATTTACAAGTTTACCCAGTGTGGAAATAAAATGTTAACCTAAAAAAATACTATGTTTAACTGAAATGAAGTGAAGCAAAAGATAAAATCAAGTTCAAGTGCTTCAGATACATGAATAAATGTAATTAGTTACATTCTACCACTGCTGGTCATACACCTACATGGAAGATTTTTTGACCCTCTGACCAAAACTACAGCCCCTAATAAATGTAACTGTAGAAGCAAAAATTCGATGAACTACAATAGATGGTGATTTTTGCAAATTACACTTATGGTCCAAGTATAAAGGTCTGCCGTATTCTGTAAAGACTGTAAAACCCTTGAGGTATATTTGTGATTTTGGGCTACATAAATTAATGTAATATTTGATTATCACAAATTGGGTGACTGTGCTTAATTAGCAGACAAAAACAATGGCTCTGGAGAACTGCGTAGACATCATCACAGTGAGAGAACAGATGTAAAAGTCCTGAAGCCAATTGAACTTTCACATTTCTGACTCTCACACATGACCGACCATAGGTTTTTTTTTCAATTCACCATTCCAGCCAATTACACTTGCAGGGAAAAGCGCCTACCGCACAAAAGATATTCCCAGTCCAATTTCTCTCACCGTATCTTAGCCCCCCACTTTCCCAGAACGCAATCAGACAAGGCAAATGGGGCAAAGTGCATATTTGAACGAATCTACAGTGCAGCTGTGATTTAGAAAAAAATACTGTGGGGAGGGAAAGTAAGTTCAAGTCAGAGCTATTTGGCTCCCTTTGATCAAGAGGAACGGTGGATTAGAAAGGATTCTCCTGGAGTTTCCACTTAATCCACATAACATTGTATAAACCCACCAGTAAACGTTACAGCAAACTCAAGCCGACTCCCAAGGTCAGATTAGACTCCCCTCCCAGGTTCCCCCACTACATCAGGCCTCGGACCAAATGACTCCACACTATTAGGTCAGTGAACACTGGGCAGTATAGCTTTCACTTCGCAAAAACAGAAAAAACAAACCATTTATCTTTAGCTTCGGTCACATTCCTTTTTCCGTGATGGATGTCGTTACACTGAACCAAGCAGGTCAACTTTCCCGCCGCACGTTAGGTGTGATTTTCTGGGAGACAATCAGACAAAGAGTGACAAGAGAAACATTTCTGCAGGGGTGTTAACTATTGAGAACTGTGATGTTTTCTGTCTACAACAGCCCTCCAGCCTCCTTTGAACTTTAAGTGTCACATCTCTAGAAACAATTTGAGATTGTGTTGGGAATATGTGTGTGTGTGTGAGCGTGTGCGTGTGTGTGTGTGTGTGTACATTTGTCCTCTGAGGGAGAGTATTATGTCTGTGGGGGTGGACTGATGAGACAGGCATGCAGACTCCGTTTTTGAGTCGTCAATCACCTTCGCATACAGTAAATGATTTTTCAACAAGCTCCGGGGTGATGGATAATCAGAACGAAAGGGTGGGCTGAGTGCTCCTCTACTAGTTTTTCAATGGACGGCAGAGGGAGGAGAAGGTCCCTACATCACAGTGCTGTTGTTGTGCAGTGCACGTTTTTCCATTTGGGCGCTAACGTTAAATGTAGCGCCCTGGGCCAAAGCGATGATGGATTCCCCCTCCTGGCAGCTTCCCTTGTTTCAAAGGAACACTCAGGATGAGAGACGGTGGGAGGAGGGGGGAGACGTCTGGGGACAGAAGTCCCATGTCGAATGAGAAGCTGCCAAATGGAGCCTCCACGGCTCTTCATCAGGGCCGGTGGTCCTGCAGGGGTGGATGCTCCAGGCAAATGCTAAAAACTGCAAGCCAGGCAACACATCTGTGCAGCTGGGTTCTCTCTGTAGCATGAAGCATGCAAACCCCTGAGCAAGTAGAAGCATGTGAGTCTGGGACAAAGAGAGAAATTCAGAAGGAAAACTAAAAGGGAGCTAGTCAGAGACAGACACAAACAGGAAAGCTGGGGGTATGTGTGGCTTCAGACTCCTGATACTGAAACCAAAACTTTCTCTACCCCTCAGCGTCAACCACACTGAGCTGAAACCAAAAGCAGCTCTCCAAAATGCGAAGGCGCCAAAGGAATGCAAGGCAAATCTCCATGGTAATGCTCTCTCTGCAATCATTCTTCTTGTCTCTCTCCAGCTGTATAGCACACGCGGTTTGTCTCTATCTATTTTCATTCAGGCGTAATTAAAGCCCACTGTTTATGTTGTTGATCATCAATTAAGATGATTCACCGTCTAGTGGAAAGACTTTTTCGCTTGATGGTATTGTTGTCGTAGCATTTCTGTCTCGCTGTTCCTCCATCAGAGGAATTTATTCTGGACTGATGCAGCGGTTTGTGCTGACATTTACTTTACATATGATGTTGTTTGCCTCCCCTCTCCAACCACGTTCATCTCGGCTTCGCAAGCGACACTTTCATTCTGTTGTCATCAAACCTCTTCAAAAATTTAGCACAATGTAGCAGGGCCGCTCTCCCAAACAATGCATTAAACATAAAAGCTAAATTGAAAGAAGGTTTCCCACACACGCTTTTGATGTTGACAGAATTCTCATGTAGAAATTACGGGCAGACAAAGATTTTTGGAAAGAAAAAATATTTACCCAATCTTTTTGTTTTTTTTTGGTGGGAGTGGAAAATCTCACACGGTGCCAAAGCTAGCAAAGGCCCAGGCCAAATGTCCAAGACTCGCTTATGGCAATAAGGCATTTAATCTTCAGGCAGCTGCAGCAAACTCTCAAGTCTGGTGAGACTTTCCTTACGGTTGCCTCTGCACGTGTTATGCACACTGCACAAACACAGCTTTTGCATGTTGTCTATGTTATGTCTGAATTACTTGAAGGCCGTATTTCAAGAGGTAACACCCAGACAGTTCCAGAAATTGTGCTGACCTCATTTGTATGACCAATTTTAATACATTCGTCCCACATTTTACAGCAGCCACAGCCAACTCTCTGCGTAGCGAGCTTGTTTGCGCTGAACCGGGCCTCTCTGTCCCCCCGCATATTCATAATGCACTGATTTATTGGTAATTACTTAGTGAGAGGGTTTTTGTCATTGCACTGCGACTGTCAGCACCAACAATTTCAGCTTGTTTAATAAGCAAAGAAATAATATGATGAGACATATGATTACAGTACGTTCTCCATAGCAATAACAACCTTGCTTATTATGCATATATGCAAGCCAGCCTTGTATAATGTGAAGTGTGACCTTAAGTTTTATCACGGCAATCATGACCCTGTCCAGGATTTCCATTAAAGAATATCTGTCTCATTAGATTATGGAATGCAATCTGTGCAGGGCGAGATAAAGTGGTACCAGGTCACACACTCAATATCTTATCATTATGTAACAACAGGGAGTGCAGTCATTGCTCTCCATGCACACGCTTACACATGCATGCACACGCTCTCTCCCTCCAGATTACAGTCAGACTGGCTGCCTTCTCATCAATTTACAATACAGATGCAGACAAAACACACAAACCGCAGCCGCTGCAGATAGGAATTGGGATTTGGAGAGAGTTGCTGAGAATCAGAGGGTCCAAATCCAATGGAGGATTTTCACACAGCCTTCCATTTCTACTTTTCCATCTCATTACTGTGCACTTTGAATACTAATGGACAAGAGTTCGCACAGCAACGCAGCACTAATGATTTACAGCTACGGAAAGTAAATACACTAAGACACTGGCAGGGCAAACAGGCCTTGGAGGTATTATTCAGGGACGTTCCTGTGTATATGGTAACTGCACGTTCATTTGAAAATATTATTTATGAGAACAATTTCCCCAACACTGTCTCGAAGAAAACAGTAACGGCACTTAAGACCTCCCTCCCTCTTGAGAAAGGAAATGTCATGCAAATGGATGATTTCTCATGTGCTCAAATCCTCCTCAAATGCTGCCCTGCAAATCACTTAATGCGGCAGGGAAATGGGCATTTTTGCCTCGACTTACAGCGTCTCTGAGATAGAGTAGGAGATTGTCACTGTGTAATTCCACTTCTTGCTCTGTGCCAGCAAAACCCTCCGTCAAACATTTCAGCCATGATTTAGGGATAAAAAAAAAAAGACAGAAACAACTCTCCACCAGCCCCCCTCTCTCAGCATTTCACCCATTTGTGGGGAAATTATTTTTAGGTTTAGAAATCCACGAGAATGAGAAACAGAGAGACAGAAAGAGGGGAGGGGGGAGTGATGCTCCTTGCAATGCCAGTGGATTATTGGCAGCTTGCTAAATCCCATCAGAAAGGATGGGGTAGAAACATATCACTCTGTGTTACATGAAGAATAAGAGCTGCAGCACATTGTATAGCTGTGGCCTGCTGTATTGCCCTCCTCGCCACACTTCTTCTCATCTTTTCCCTCTGAGTGCCGGGCCACTCCCGGGGAATTAACCCCGCAGTCATTATGCTGGTGAGGGTCACTGGATCTGTGGCATGTGTGGAAACACCAGTAGTTCTCTGGCTTCAGTGCTCCGCCTCAGGCGTCCTGCCTGCGTGCCTGCCTCCACACACATCCCAAACTGAGCAGTGTCATGTACATAGAGAATACCCACACACCCAGGCTTGTTGCCCAGTCACCAGCCAGCCTGCTTAATAAGGACAGCAAATAGTCTCTGCAGCACTAAAGGCACAATAATAGAAGCCATGATATTCTCTCTGTAGCTGTAGCTGGAGTTTAACTGTCTCCGTGTCCAAGCGGAGGGCTGGAGGTTCAGAAGGCTAAACGCACACGCTCCATTTGAATTAGAGCTGGATTCATGAGGTGACAGGGCTCGTTTTCAGCTGCAGCCACCAGGGAGAAGCCAGCCAGGCTATCTCCTAAACCAGCAGCGCGGTGACGTGCCACAGGTAGAACGCCGGTCCAAATAATGAACACGATGAGAGAAGGCAGGGCAAACAATGGCTTCAGGCAGCCGCTGTAAACGCTGGCATCACTTTTTAATTGCCACTGTTCTCGGTTCCGCTTGGTTGAAAAGGGGGGGAGGAGCGGCCCTTTCTGTCATGCTCAATCTGTGGTGTGCTATCCTCTGAACAAACTACGTTGAGACCTCCCCACCTTTAACTTGAAAATCAAACAGATGGAAGAATAACCCACTTTAGCACCCGCCATGAAAGGCCTTTCAATATACCGCCTGCCCATAGCAATTTTCCTTCCTCCTACTTCGACTAAGGTGGCAAGATGAGCAAACAGACATTCAGGCGCACACTCACCCCCCGGGGCATCATTATCCCAGACACAAGAGTTGCCGCCAAAAGTAATGGAGCTGTGGGACTACCTGGCTCATGGCAGCGCCTACTTTCTTATATTGAAATAGAAGGAATGGGAGTGCTCTGAACACTGTTTATAAAAAAAATGCTGCCAGGGGCTTTACCGTGGGATTATGAGAATTGGCCAAGAGTCGGGATATGCAGGGAGGAGGTGAAGGGGGGCAGTCCTGCTGTTGGTGTTTTTTTCCTGTGCTGGCTGGTTCTGTACTGTATTGGGCTGGGTTACACTGGGTTGGGTCAGGCTTTTGCTGCCAGCTCCCAGAACACAAGGGCCCTTTTTACTCCTGCCAATCACAACCAGATGTGCCCAGACTTGTTTTAAGAATTCGGATCCCTCACTCCGTCCTGCTTTCAGCTCTAAGTGAGCGATTGGAGCAACGGCAGACACACACTAACCAAATTTGGTGGGGCACATATTCTCATAGAGACAGAAATGCACACATGCTTTTGGTGACAGGCACGCACACAAACACGGCCTGGCTGAGGCACTGTAATCACAGGGGCCCAAAAGGAATCCCAGAGCAGGAATGGGCTCCAATAACATACTTTTCAACACTGGGCGCTTGTCTCATTCGCCCATTCCCCCTGGACTTGTAGTTTGAGGAGATTCAACCTGACATGACAGAGATTTACGAGGTGTAGATAGAGGCCTATTTTCCCAAAGATATCTGGTCCTATCAATGCGATGCCAAGGCCTATCAATTATAGACCAGACAGGTTTCAAGACCTGGAAATTCTTCAACAGGTATCCTCTCAGCCCTAGAAAGCAGAAATACATGTATGCACTCTGCAGCTGAGGCGTAAGTGCGCCTGTGGGTGTATTTTAATATTTGAGTGCCATTGGAATGTTTTTTTCTTCAAACACAATGTGAAACACAAATTTATGCCCTCCAGCTACGTGAAGCATTGATGTTAATGATAACAGCAGAAGAGTACAGACATTAGTTTGCGCAGAAACTGTGCTGCTGCTGTTTGTGTGTAAATGAATCTAGAGCTTCGAGGGGGTCATGTGTTGTATATACAACCAGTAGGAGCTGATGTGCAATTAACTATTCATTACATAAATCTGATTAGGGAATTATTCATCCATACAGGTTATGCGAATAAGTATTACACAGAGCCTTAACCTTTTTTTCCCCTTTCTGCCGTGCTCCGGAGGATCTGGTCTAACCCTCTCTCTATCTTCTCTGCCATGGATCCACCTCCAGCAACATTATCAGCAAGTACCATCTGTTCCCTGCAGCAAGTGTAAAATTGAGCTGCTTGAAAGTCGTCTGATATTGATCGCAGCCACATTAATTTCATAATGCCACATACATAGTGTGTCACCATTCACAATCACATCATGGAATCTGTGCATCCGGTCATGCCAGTGCTCATGACTTGCAATGAGTCTAGCAGACTTTATGCCCACATATGATGCATGTACCTTAAATGTCAGAGTTTTCCATAAATATGAAGTAGTTCTTGATTTTACAGTCAGTAATTGCAGGATATTGGAAAATGTGTAACATTTAAACATATTATATGCTATAATTCATTCCAGATAACTCACTTGAAGTTTAATTTAGAGTCATAATTAACATGGCCTTAAACATAGCAGATTATTTTCACTGTTCAAGGCTGTGATGACTAACAGGTTTAGGTCATACTAATAAAACAGGAGGAGTTGATGTCTGTGATGGAACAAGAAAGAGTCTAAAGTCCTGCTACTGAACCACAGAGGCTGTACTGTTAATTACACATCAAAATAGGAAGGCACTGAACTGAAAAACAAGAATACACACTATTTTACTATTAAACTCACAAAAGCACTCACTGATGTCTCATCCTCAAACAACAGCTTGAATTTTCAGAATAAAAGCAGTTATTAGGAGCAGCATTTTTGATCATTTGTCCTAACATACTACTCCAGGAGTGTACAATCCCAGCAGCCCATTTAGATTGTCCTCGACCAGACAGATTTATTTTGCACCATGACAACACAAAACAATGGAAAAAAGCAGCAGAGGGCAAATTTAAAAGCTTATGGTGACCCACTGACTCACTATTAGTAAATTTTAACAAGTTTAACCAGACTGCCAATGCAGGCTTGTTAACATTATGAAACCCAACAACAAAATAAAGCATACCTTGTCACTACATCCAGTGTTGGCTAAAATAGGATTTTTTTTTACCAGATGGTGGCACTACATGAAAGGCTGGAAAAACGTGATTATAAATCATTCTTTCTGGACCATGAAAATCCATATCAAATTTAATGGGAACTGCCTGAAGCTGTCATACACAGGCAGGCACACTGGCCAACCATGCTTGCCATCTTTAAGCTGCCCTGCTTGCAGGACAAATATAATCACAAAAGCACTGGCAAAAATCCTGCAAATGCATTATACACTGGAGAGTCACTTATTTGTGTCTTACAAATCCCCGAGGATCTCACCCATGACAAGCTCAACAACTGCAGTCGCACTCAAAGGTGCCACAGTGCAAACAAGGCACAGAGCAAGATCCAATCAAATGTGTTGGTGGTGTGTAAGTGGTTTCTTCACATTTGCTAGACTATAGGAGTCTATGCACAATGCAGTGTATAAGTTTACGATTGTCAAAACTAGAAGCTTATGTCGAACATAGGTAAGTTAAGCTAGATAAGACACTATAGTGCACAGCCTTTTTAAGTTTAACTCAATCTGCAGCCTTATTTTTGATTCAATCAAGGAGCAAGCCTGTTGGAGAGGGCATAACAGTCACAGCTCAAATAAGGCAATCTCGCGTCAAGCAAACCAGATATAAGCTCGTAGACACAGAGACATTAAGTTGAATAAAAGCACAGTGAGAGGATTCATCTGAGCCGAGTCATCAGCAGTCATCTTAGGAGCAGCGCTGCTTGGTAGCAAAAATATGTAGACCACATTACAGCCACATGCTTAAAGCACATTAAGACCTAATCTCTGTGGGTTATAGGGAACCGGAGAGGATGGAGATTGGCTGCAAAGGAGGAGGGAGGGAGTGGGCTGAGTGGGAGTACGTAAGAGAGGAGTGCGTGCCCTACAGGCTCCTCTTTAGTAGATGGTCCATTGTGGTTGACTGTACGGATCGATAGATCAGGTCAATAGATCATTAAGCAATCCCTATGCTCCTGAAATAACACAGGGATCAGAGTGGAGATAAGAGGCCGGATCAATGCTGGATGGACGAGAGGATGGAGCAGTGGACGGAGGCTGGAGCAGGGATGGAGGGTATAGACCCAGTAAGGGTAGTGAACTGGTTGCCATGTGCCTCAATCCATGATAGTTAAAACGCCGCTTCACCCAACAACAAAAAAAGGATATCATGTCGTATCGAGCAATGCAGATGGTTTTCTCTCCGCCCCGATAGAATTGAGCTGAACTGTTTGTAGTGATGAAAGTTTTCATGAGCCCAATTTGAGAAAGAATATTATCACAGGGGAGGTGGGTAATGAAATTAAATGTTCCTCCTCTTGCCTTTTAACAAAAGAATCCTTGTTCTGGACAACATTTAAAGGCAATGATAAAATCCAGGGACTGGTTTTGTAATAGACAATGAAAAGCTGCAGGAAATGATGTGACCATCACCCCAAGGAGTAGTTTCATTTTTAATAATACATGTTTTTTTACTTTAATTATTTAGTGGTAATTAAATTATTAACAGACAAGAGGAAACAGTTACAGACTATTCAAATCACTCATTCTGAATGTCAATTAGGCTACATTTTACAGTAAGAAAGAGACTGACATATGTGATATGTAAGCAGTTCAACTATACTCTAAAAATGTAGACCAGCAAATGAGCTTGCAAAGCCTGTCTCAGAAAGTTCATCTTTAGTTTTTCCTTCTCTGTGTGACTGAGGTTAATGAGAGTTTAGTCGGCAGAGCTATATATAAAATAAAAGATATTCATTTTTTTGTCTTGGAATAGAACGTTAATAGTGGGAGGACAAACCGAGTTTGCTGAAAATGAGAAGGTAATTGGTGCTGTAATAATCAGGTAATATAAAAATCATACCACCTCCGCTATTAAGCAAATCTGCAAGGCTTGGAACTACTTCTTGGCAGAAAACACCACCAATGAAAATGGTATGGTTAAAAGCGAGGTATGTGGACTATGCAGAGTAATAGAGAAACTGTTGCTCGAAAGACATACTGCTTTTGAATTTTTTAATTTATAGACGTCATTTTTCACCACTGTGATCACCATAACTGTGTTTGGATGGCAGCAGAAATCTGGTGGGTATCTCAAAAAAACAAAACTGCTTGGCTCACAACCACAATGTTTTTTTCAGTAATACGGATCCACCAGCCCTTTAAAGCATTAGCTCATGTGAGCATGGGTAGGCAGGACTGGGCACGATTCTGCCAGGGTTTTCCCACCTCAGTGTCTCCGTAGGCTGGATGCACCTGTATGAAACATGGTAGCCAGGACCATTTGGCAGAATAAAATGAATTGAGGTTTCAGGCAGGCAAATGGGAAAGCACAGCTGGATAGAAATCACATAATCCTTCCCTACTAGAGCTAGTGTTGAGTTTATTGCCTTTTTAAAATTCACTAATACAGATTATTCTGTCTGTTTAACTCATTAACACCAGTATCTATCTGGCGAACCCCATTTAACGATGTACATTATTCCAAGCGCCTCTAGGCAAACGTACAGCTGTGTGGCTTTGGCTTTCAAAGATGCCTTCTATCAGATAAAGATGTAATTATACAAAACACAACACTGTGTTGACTAATGCCATGGTAAAGCACTTAATCGTATAGCGGCATTAGTATGCCCATACTAATACCTTTCTATACAGCAAACATCAGTGTAAACCCATTCTTATGACTGAGATCCAGGCATAATCTGTGGGGTTCGTTCTAAAGGTCAACACCTGGTGTTTATCAAATTCTCTCATAAAAAGGGCTAAAAATTGATTCAGGATCATAGCAGCATCACATTTCCTTAGAACTCATTTGTAATATATATCAGCATGTCTGCTCTGTTTGGAGGCAGAGAAGCTCCATGGCTTTGATCACACTTTCTCATTATCATCTGTAAGCAGGACTTGTATTAAAAATACAGAGCAGGGGGTAAAGCCTGGGGACCGGTGTTTCCTGTCCCCTGCCTGAAGCTGCCCTGGGCTCTTCCTGTCTGGGTGTCGGGGCCAGGCTTGCCCGCTGGGAACCTGAGTAACTCTGTGCCGAAGAGGGGGAGGGAAAGAGAAGGAGTGGCGGAAAGCCATACACAGACTCTCCACCCTAAAGAGGAACAGCATGCCAGCCCCGGTGGACATCTGTTTTCACAGGTGTGCTCACCCAATGTGATTAAGATTGGCGCTACACACCCACCGAGCAACGCTCCGCTGGTACGCCAACACCGTGGGTGCTGGGGCATGGGTGTGAGACGCGAGGAACAGTTGTGTTGTTTTGGGGCAGATGGAAACGATGATGAGACTTTGAGTGGAAGAGGAAGGAGCAAGTGGAGGAGAAAACGGGAGGTACGGAGGAGGCGAGTTATGCGCGAAAGTTCATGAGGCTTATTCGCTGCAAACAACTGTTTAGAGAAACACAAGTTAAGAAGAATGGGATTATTCTGAGCACATGCAGATTATCCTTTGCCGTTTGATTCTTAAAGGGAGAGGCAGAGATCACATGAAAAGACTGGAGTAAGCCACACATGGGAACAGTATTTTTAAATACCAGTGTGATCCAAAATGGGCAAAATGTTCTCAGAGAGAAGACTGGATGGTCTGAAAGAAAAACTATTCACCCCCAGAAAAGCCTATAGGATATAGGTGGGCAGCAGTTTTGGCAGAACCAACACAGCTGGTACCCAATCCTACAACGGACCTGCTTCCATGGCAACCAGAGGAGGGATTGCTTTCCCTTACACCACCAGGCCACTTCATGCTTTAATGTAAAGCGACAACTTGCCGGAATTAATTTGTGTGTTGTCAAAAAAGTCCCCCCAAACAGATTTAATTCAGAAAAATAGAAAAAAAAGCAATTTTCCTTATTTATGTTGGCTCCCCCATCCACCCCCACACCACTACTGCCACACCATAATTCTCCAGTGGTTTTTGAGAACTTTCAGCCATTTCAAGTGATCTCACTCCCGGAGTAGTACGAGGCAGCGACAAGAAAATCTTTAACGAACGAGAAAGCAATTCCATTTCACAGCAGCGAGGAACCGAGGAGGAGGGGCGGGAGAGTCAGTCACCAGCTTCTAAAGAGAAATGGAAGCCTTGGATAAAAGCTGCTCACCCCAAGATATCTCCCCCAAAAAAAAAATAAAAAAAGGAGCAGACAGACTTAACACCAAATCATCCCGCTGTATACGACTCAGAAGCTTACCTAGCGCTGACAACTGACAGGAGGAGTGCTACGCTGCATGTAGCTTATTAGCATTTGTGAATATCACTTTGCATGTGCCCCAAAACTTCTTAGAGCTCTATCTGTACCTAACAGAGCAACAGCCTCTTTTACAGCAGCAGTGATCTGACAAACACGGAATAAATAAAAACTAAATGCATACTTGTGCATGTTTAGAGAGGATAATCAAAGGCTTTAGAGCTTTATTTTCATCACAAGTCTTTACAACGCCGCCATGTAAACCCTGTTGGTACTGCATACTTATGGAAAATATCAGTGTAATAGTAGGATTGATGCATATGCACGTACACCAGGCAGTATTCAGAGTTAATGTTGCTTGCTGTGATATCAAGCTGCTGGAAACAAACATATTCCATTAGTCAGTCTGGGATATATGACAAGCCCTGATCACACAGCCAATCCCTAGTCCTGATTCCATTATCCATTCAATCGTGCACCCCCTGCCTCCTTTCCTCCCCTCCCATCAATGAAGCAATGGCAGGCGTCGCTGCCACAACTCTGCCCAGCTCCAATCTGCTCTCGCTTTCCCCATCTCCCTGTGAGCATATCTCAGCGAGGGGTATGACTTCTCTCAAAAGCTAGATGTGAGAAATGTATATATTTGTAAGTGCTAATACTAAGCGGCGCAGAATGTTGGGCCAGCACCAGACAGATGGTTCTGAGAGAGGCAGAAGATCAGAGAGATGCTCCCTCCCACCCTCTCTGTCCCAGTTCCTCTATTTCTCAGAGAGAAGGCACTATCACAGCGCTGCATGGCACCGAGCTTCAGTGTACAAAAGCGGCCTTAATTCCCCCGATGGTGGAATCAGCTCACTCTAACAAGGGTATCAAAGTACTTCATCAATGAGAGGATATTTAAAACTCTAATTCTCAAAAGCACTCCAAACTATGGGAGGAATACTATAGGGAGGGTTCTGGGGGTTTAGAAGGACAAATAGAGGCACATAATGGAAAAACAGGCAGATAGAAAGAAACACAGAACAACAAAGACGAATAGAAATAGTTTTGAAGAAAGCGAGCCTTTCTCAGATTTGTAGAAGGGTTACTAATGACATGGAAATTCTCAAATGTATCTGGTTTAAAGGCACAATTAGCCTTGCCCAGTGTGTCCTTCATAAAGCACTGCCAAGGCAGATTAATTGATATGATCAAAGGCCAAGTGAGCTTAATTTATGAAGCCAGAATTCTCAGGAGCGAAAGTTATGAAGTGTGAACAAAAGGATTGACCGACTCACTGTACTTGCACTGTCTGTGTGTACACGTAGGAGGGATTGTTTCATTTTCACAGGGGGGAGGGATTTCATGTCTTTATTTGGCATACATCTGTTAGACACTTGGCTCACTATGACACCTCAGAGGAGGCCAGGGTCAAATAGAGTGCAGAGCTTAACAGCTCTCACACACCATGGGAAGCAGGACTACTCAGCATCTAAAACACAGACATACAAACAAATGGATGCGGATGCATTTTCACGCTCACAGATGGACAAGAAGCCACACAGATAGATAAAATTCAAAGTCTAGACACACAGGAAAATCTTCCCTTTTTGACTCAATGAGACAGGCAGGTTGTGTGGGCTACATTAGCCATGCTTTCTAAAGTCTACATTAAATGGCTCAGACACATGTACTTTAATAGATGGCCTAGCCCACTGCTTCTGTCTTTCACTATCTCTTTATATCTAAAACTCACAAATGGAATTTGCTACATTTCACCCACCGTGCGAAGAACTCAATCAGGGGCGAAGGCGCCATGGCAGGACTGCTTCCACACAGAAAATATGTTTCTTGGCCGGGTGGGAAGAGAGGAAGGTTGTGCAGAAGCTGCAGATCGATTGGGATTCTCATTGTTCAGATGGGATATAAAACTCTCTTTGTCTGCTCATGCTCTTCTGACCTTTATCGGGCCACTGAAGAAGGCAAACGCCACCAGGCCGACAGGGAAATGGAGTGTCTGTTTTGTTCTTAACACACTGCTCACAGATTGCAGAGCTGGCATGGTACGACGGACACAGACTGTCTGCCGACCTGGGCGCTCTCCGCCCTGCCCGACCTTGGTACAACTGCGCCAATGTGCCAGTGAGCGCTCCATAACACCCTGTCCTCGCCTTTTTTTTTGCTCTTTTTTTTTTAAACCTCTCCCTGAGACAAGAGAGAACTGGGCTCAAGACACAGAGTTCATTAACAGATAAACAGCGGAAGGTGGGAAAAACAGAGTGAGAGATGGGAATAAACGAGGAAATGACAACGGACGGAAGATATGGAGAGAGGTTGGCAGCCGTCCATGAAAAGACAGCTGGCAGCGACATCCTTCACAAACCTGGCGACGCAAGCGGCATGATGGAAGCAACCTCCAGAGACGTGGGGAAAGGGAGAGAGGAAGAGAGAAAGAAGGAGAGAGATGAGGGTTTTTTTGGAGGAGGGGGTTTGTGGCAGTAGATAACGTGACTTTGGTCTCCAGACTCCCGTGCTAATTAACACAGTTCCACATACAAGGCCCCCTGCCTGCCTCGCCGCCTGGCCCCGGTCTTGAGCGCCGACACAGAGGGACAGAGAGTGAGGGGATGTGTGAGCGTGTGAGGGGAAGAGCTGGGGGAGTATGAGGGATGAAAAGGGATGAAAGGTGAGGCAAGGTCTGGTGGCCTTGTCTGAAGGTGAGTCGGCTCCCCCGCCAGTCTGCAGCCTGGTTCCTCTGGCGGAAAGAAGAGGGGGGGGTGGATGAAGACGAATGAGCTGGAGCGCGGGGATGCTGATCAACAGCCGAGTCGCTCACCGGCCATCTCACTCTGACGCTCACCACATCCAGAGGGAGCAAGTGAGAGAGAGACAGAGAGAAGTGAGGAGGCCAATGAGCCGGCACCGGTCCAGTCACAACACCACAGACACAAATCCTGGTTCTGTACCATTAGCTCCAGACTGTCATAAATCAGACAAAGCCAGCCAGCAGGACGAGAGAGAAGGCCAAACAGAGAAGTCAAGAAGCCACAGCCACACAGCAATGATCAGACAGCAAGGGGGGGAACAAACAGCAACCTTTGGACAGAGGAGGCATTTATAACACCATAAGACAGGCTTCACACACATAATAGAAGCGCTGGACAGAGCAAGGCTGTGTACTGAACCTCAGTCCCTTTTCACTTCTGACTGAAATGTGTCTGTAGCCCTGTTAACAGAAATATTTATATAGTAAAAGTCACAGCCACAGAATGCTTGGTCAGGATGTTCAGTCTCAACCAGGAAACTTGGTTATTTTATTCTATTTTCATGTCTTAATTAGATGATTGACAGAACACTAGTTACAGAAAATTAGGGTAAAAAGAAGGAAAGAAACATGCAACAGGAATCCCTACTTGGAACCAAGCCAGAGACTTTACAGTTCATGGTCAGTGCCTTAAACCACTTGGCTAACCTGAATCTTTCATCCTCTTATGGCTGCTTGTCTTAATGCTACATGAAACACTGAGAAGTTTTGAATATCTTGGCAAATGAAAAGGGAGTTTTGCATAACAGGTTTAATACTTAAGTACCGTATTGGCACAGGTTTCAATATACCAACTTTAAAATGCTTTTTACAAGTTACTGAACACAAATAGATTGAAGCAGAGAGTCTCTGCATTTGCTATAAAAAGCTTGCATTAACATATATGATCCAGATTGTACTGATGTTAGAAGACTAGATATTTAGTCATTAGGATTTTGTCACAGCAAATTGTGGTGCTCCTTTAGAACATGTGGGTTAGTGTTTCCATTTGGTAATGCCATTACTGGAGCAAAAGCCTCATTAGCATTTCTGCATGTAATAACCTCGACAAGGGATTTCCTAACCCAGATTTCAGCCACACCCAGCCCAGGCACGCTGCCTTGGCATGCGCCCTACTGGCAGATAAACAACACATCTGCCTCCCTGCTCAGAAAGTTGTATATATATATTGTATGAACCACTGGAGAAAAATGGTTGTTGTGTTGTCGATGTGTGTGGGAGAGTAGTGTTTATTATAGGGTCTGTGCAAAAAGATTTGATTCCATGTAACACTGTGTGTAGGAAGCGAGGCTCCAGATTGGCAAAAACTGGCAGCAGAGCAGCTCTCGGTCTTGCAGCAAGTTCTGGCGAGTTTGTGCCAACCCTACCTCACACAGCAGTACACCATGGGGGGCTGAATACTTCTACATTTGAATCCAATTAATTTCATCTGCACACGCCAAACATTTCGACATGCTAGAAGCGTAAGGAGAGGTAGTGGAGGTCTGAAAGGCGGGAGGGAGGTGTGCGGTGAAGCAAGTGGGAATAACCAAGAAAGAGGAAGTGGAAGGATGGGCCAAGGTTGGGGAATCTTAGAATTCCCCGTATCTTTCATTGAGGTTCTGCACAGGGAGGAGAAAATGCAATTACACGTGCCCTCTCAGCCTTTTCAGGCAACTATGGTGTGTTGAAGTGAGGGTGTAGTGGTGGGGTTTGTGCCCTGTGGCGACCAGCACTCCCATTCTCTATGCTAATAGACGCTTGTTCTGCATTCTAACAGGCATTTGGTGGCACAGCTCTGAGTGGGGAGCAACGGAGGGTGAGTGCAGAGCGGGTCTGTAAGGAGGAGGGGCGGGTCTGCCGCCTCGTGTCTCCGGAGATAGTGGGAATAATGAAAAACTCTGCTGGGACTTCAAAGCAAACGGCTGGTCATTTCCTGTGGTGATGGCTGATACGGGCCTACATGTTCAAGCAACAAGCACGCACACACTTAGTCACACATTCCTGCGAGCAAAAGCCCGGCCAATGAACACCACTTCCTTTGATGGTATAGCGGAGCCAAGAAGAAGGAGAAACAAGTCTTTGGACGCGGAATAAATTTGAAAAGCCTTTGTGTGATGCTGGCGGAACCATCTAAGTGCTTTAGCCACTGGCCTGGGGTCAACACTTACGCAATGTGGGTGAAATGCCAGACACCAGCTGGTGATGTTAACCGTTTTACAACACTTACAGTGTTTTCAGATTTTAAACTGGCAACATGCGGCAACAAAATAGGAAAACAGCTGACGTAGGACAACCAGACATGTAAATACATTCTCAATTTTTGTTACTCCAAGTGCAAAGCAATGTACCTTTTCTTGGTCGACGTATTTACATGTTGTAACATGAAAAGCGTGGGTATAATTAATTACATTATTACATGTCATTTAGGTGTTACAGTTCCAACTCGTTGCTAGCTTGCATTGGCATGGTTTACTATAACTTCCAACAATGTTGTTAAACAGCTTGTGATTTATGGTGTACTAAAAAAGTTCTATCCAGCCAGCATAACTGTATTACACTCGTCACTGAATGCTTAGTCAAGATTTTCCAGTCTGAACCAGGAAACTTTGCTATTTTAAAGTATTTTTCATGTCTTAATTAGATGATTGACACTACAGAGGTCACAGAAAATTAGGGTAAAAAGAACAGCTGTTGAACAGCTTGTGATTTATGGTGTACTAAAAAAAAAATATGTTACATCCCTCCAGCAGGCCTGTGTCTACACTCGTTTGTGGTAGTACTTTTGTTTGTGTACATTTTGTGACATTCCTCTGGGGTTTCAGGTAACTAAGATCCACTTGCAAATAAAAGCAAGAATGCTCAAATGTCAATGTGTCTTAAAATGTAAATGGTTGATGTGTTCATTCCTAATCTCAGGGTCAGTACAGACCAACATGACCAGGCATGTACAAGCAACAGAGTGGTAATCTGTGTGAAGGGGAGAGGCCTGCTAGGCCTGCAAGCATGCTATGCAATCATAAACAAGTCAGCAGTATCCTTTTCTAGTTTATCTCATTTCTTATCATACCATCTTGTTCTGTTATGAAAGCCGGTCTACCCTGCAGGCTTTTTGTGATTGTATATATGTGTGCAAGTATGCATCCAGGGGTACATTCATGCATGTCTTTGTGTCTCATACACAAGTAGAATCAGCAACAGCCCTCAATGTGAGACTGAGTGAAAGAACACACATCTGGTTCCATTCAAGATGCCTGGAATTCTTCGTCTGCTTGGTTCACATTACTTCCTGAGCCCCCATACTGGCTGCGCAGTACAACAGATAAACTATGCCACTCAACACAATGCCTCGCCTATTCAGCACGCAACTGGAAAGGTGTAGCTTGACAAGGGATAGAGGTGAAGCCGGGTTTTACAGGAGAGTTCTCAGTGTAGATGAGCCTCAAGCTAGAGACGCCAGAGAAGCCGGGTATGATAATTTATGGCTTTTCCCCTGCTGTAAACCCTCCCTTACAGTAAGTTGAGAAAGAGTGGGTCCTAGGGGAAGAGTATGCGAGAGGTTCTTCCAGACAGAACAGCACCTTAATATAATTCTTACCCCTCCCATTGATACTCACTGGGGAAAGCCCCACCAGTAGAGGTCAGCTCTGTAGAGAATCAGACCAGACAGACAGAGGTACAAGGTCAGGAGACCAAGAACCTTAAGGGCAGCAAGTGATTAAGGTTGTAGTGCAGCATAAGCAGACCTAAACCACATGAGAGAAAACTGGACAACAAATAGGTTTTCGTCCAGCTGAAGTAAACCAAGTTCACTGTTATCTCATTGCAACAGCCCAAAAAAGAACAAGATGATTTTGATTCCAAAATGAAACATCTATACACCTTGGGACCGGTTCGTTCGGCACAATGATCTTCCTATAATTCCTGAACGTCACCTTTCCTTTACATTTCAGAACGCCCCCCTTCCAATTCCCCCACCTTATTCTCTTATCTCCCAGGTTTGACAGAGTGATGTCTTCAGCCAATATCACCTTGTCTACTGCGGTTCCCCAGGAGATGGAGTGCCAGTGATGTAGACGATTCAATCAGAGAGAAGTGAAAGAGCAGATCACAGACAATACGCCGCGGCCCCATTACCCCCAGTCCTCGGTTACCGCTAGCGACGCTTAGCTCGGGCCCCACCTAATGGGCCATAATATCATTTTACGCCATGTTCCAGCTCTTTATACTAGCTCTAAACATAACTCTGTCGCCAGGGCACAATAAAAACAGATATATTTCTTTATTACTCCTCACGAAGCATATCACCAGATCTGAGCACCCCTACAAAGGAAACTAATATCTACAGGAACCTGGTCTTTTCCTTGGCTCATTTAGAGCAGACGCACAGTTGTTATTACATTGAGCTGCACTCTGCCGGCCTCACCTCCCCACGCCGTTCACTCAGAGTGTAATGGATGTTTTATTATAATAAAATGAATACAATATCTGCACCATAAATAGCCTACTTAAAAAGCCATTTTCTCTGTCTTGCAATATGTTTGAATGTCCATCACGCCTCAAGCAATGAGGTGCCACATGTTTAATTCAGAGCCAATGCAATTTGTGTGTTGTGTGTAACTGTATAGATGAAAAAACAGCAACTCATCTACCCTTTGCTCTCCCTCGCTGCTCTCTTCCACTCACCCAATAATCACACTCGACACCTTCTTGCATAAAGTCATGGAAGTCTCCGGCAGGTTCATTACTTTGCATGATAGCAAGAAAAGGAAATGTCACCTGGGTACTGTGGTTTTGAGGCTATTCACTTTCTTCATCTCATGGGGTAAATGCTGTGCTTGTAAGTCTTGAGCCAGATGAACAGGATTTCACTTCAGCGAGGGCAAGTTATTACCCGAAACCAGGAATCATTCCCTACACGGGGTATACTGTGCCATTGTCCTCTACCCCTATATATCATCGTGTCTGACCAGCCCATTTACACTATGATGATCTGACAAGAGATGAGCGAACACTTGGGCATGAACATGAGAG